>JASGXE010015068.1:0-42836 GCA_030068105.1 Sinentomon sp. SZTP_YWyxl
TGGCTCCTGTGTTCGAAGACTTTTGCTCTGCAACCATTTTCCAAAGGTGAATATCCGAAACCATTGCCAATTTTGAGGACCTTCTGCTCAAAAGTCCCGTCAACACCGGTTGTGCGCATCATCAAGTTTGACTCATGTTCCAGAACCATCTCATTCGCGAGACGTGCCCAATTTACTGTCATTGGATGCGATGGTTACTGGAATGGTGCAAAGTGTGAAGTTTGCACTTTGCATTTTCAGTGAAGTTGGCTCCCCACTGAAAATGCTGAATATCTCCGAAACGATGTGGGCGCTAACTCTGAAAATTGGGCGATAAAGGGCGCTAACGAGGATAAAACCGTACGCCAAAGTTGGCTCCCATTACTTGAAAAACAAAAAGTGGGGGGGCAGCTTCACAGTGAAGTTGGCCGCCCACTGAACGTGCTGAATATCTCCGAAACGGTTTGAGCGCTAACGCTGAAAATTGGGCGCTAAAGGGCGCTAACGAGGATATAACTCTATATACGCCAAAGTTGGCTCCCATTACTTGAAAAACAAAAAGTGGGGGGGCCAACTTCACAGTGAAGTTGGCCCCCCCACTGAAAGTGCTGAATATCTCCGAAACTGCATGGGCGCTAACGCTGAAAATTGAGCGCTAAAGAGCGCTAACGTGGCGCTAACGACAGTAAAAATACCGCGAGGGGGGCTGCAGTGGGGGGGCCAACTTCACATACAACTCAATCTTGCCATGAAAAGCGACTGACTGCAGGGACAGCGCAAACCAGGGGGGTCTCATTTCAACCATTTTGGTGTATTGCGTGCCGCCGTCTGGCTTGTACTTTTTGTGACGTCACTATCGAGCCAGCAGAGAAGAGCCACGCGCAAGCAAGGCTCTCGGCGCTCTCGCGATTCGAACGAGAACACGACTTCGCTCTCTGCGCTTGTGTTGTTTGTTGATTCTCCTGTGTCTTCAGTCTTGCTGAAGCTGCTGTTGAGGCATCATGGAGGCGAGTTGTGTCTGTGCTCGTTTGCGAGTCAGTGTTTCATGTGCAAGATGTACGAATGCAAAATTGTTTTGCTTTCCAACGAAGTTAGTTTTGTTTCCATCATGTTGAACTGTGACACCTGCTCGCATCAACGCCAACAGAAACTTGGGAAAGAGTTGTTTTCCCTTTTCCCACCGTTTTCCGAAAGCCAAAAACTTGTGGAAAGTCTTGATGAACAGGAATCAGACATTTGGCTGCGGTCACATTTGCACATGGTCGCCGTGGACATGTGGCCTCCAAACGTTTGCCCGCGCCAGGAATCGTTGGAATGTGCGCGTCGGGATTTTGGCCGTGAGGCTACCATTGGCCCGAACGCGGATTTACAAACCCTGCCGCGACTTTCGATGGCAGGCCGGGGCCCCAGCGAGGGGACAGGGTTAGGTCAGGCTCAGATAGCTTTGGGAGAAATATATTTAGTTTTTTCTTCCGAGTTCAGGGTCCCAATCGAGCATTTTTGCACAAAACGATGTCTGCCATCTAAAGTCGCGGCTGGGATTGTAAAAACGCGGCCCGGACGTTGACATCTGGTCGTCGGAGGCTTGGCCCCCGCCAACTTGCCGCCGGACATTTTGTACCGGCGGACAGCTGGACGCAGAGAACATCTGGAGGCGTTTGGTTGCTGATGTGACCGCGGCGGAAAACTCGCTGTCATGAACATGACTGACGGGAGACATTTGGCCGCCGTCCAGGCAACACTTGCCGGCTGTCGTTTGACTGGAACTGAAACCCAAGACATGGCGGATATATTGGTCAACAGCGACAGACAATGAGTTCCGGACGGTTGACCTCAAGACATCTAAAACTCTTTCGAGGACTGTTTTAACTCTGTGCCCCGTTCTCACATGTCCCAGGAAAGAAAGACCTGTGGCTTGTGCGTTCTTCAGATGGCAGGCATGTTCGCGCACAAACCCTTTCTGTTTCCTCTTGGTCTTGGAAACTGGCAAGACAAGAAGCGTGGGTGATATTTCCTTGTTACTTGCTTTTTCAGCCGCCCATGGAAGTAAATGATCTTCACGGCCAAAGCGTTCAGAGTCCGGATTGCCGCGCCAAACAGCTGGCGGCTGGGCACACGTTTCCACCGCGACCAAATTTCCACCGCGGTCACACGTATTCAGACAGTGGGTGGCCAAACGCCTGGGCCGACCAGATGTCCGAACCGGCGAAATGTTCGTCACGGCCAGTCGTCTGTCGGCCAAGTGACCGGAGGCCATGTGTCCATGGCGCCAGTTGTCCGTTGTGGCCAAACCTTCGGCGGCCACGTGTTCGCCGCGACCGAAACATTGCAAACCAAACATTTCATAAACATGCTTTCCCATTGTGAAAAGACATTTGTCGAGGCCAAAGTGGTCTTTTGCGTGAGGTCTTTTGGAGTGTCGAAAACTGTAAAGAGATCCGTGAAACCAGCATCCAAAAGTTCGCTCTGAACAGCTTGAGAGAGGCCATGCGCCTTTTTAATCAAGATCAAAACGCCAAAAGCAACAAACCCCAAGGAACTGCAAAATTATGCAGCGCAGTGGGCATCAGTGTTAAATGCCCGGCCCGCGCACCGGCGACTTTTCTGACTCGATAGTGACGTCACAGCGCCCCTTGAAAGTATGCAAATTTTCTCGGACTTTTTATTTTCGTTGCTGCGCTACCTCTAATACTCTACATACCTTGGCGCAAACGGCTTATCTTCAACTTCTTTTCTGCAATCGCGAGGGGATGGTTGACTACCGAGGAAGATAACTGCACCCCTTTCGTGACCATGCTATCAACTGAGGTATCACCATAGGTAAATTTTTTCCCTATATTGCTACATTGCATGATATTGACCGACCACTTGGCATAAAAACCGATCAATAGCTCCAGATGGCTTGCCTTCCGATGATCCGTATCAGCATTAGCCATTTTCCTGCTTTTCAAACGACGCAAGCCGCCAAGAGCAGATGGCAACCATTTTTGGACACGAAAAATAACGGGAAACATGTATGCGGTTGAATTTCTCGTTTGATACGAAATCCAGAAAGGAACTCCGAAGCTGCGATCTCCTCCATTTTATTGACCAATTACCATGCTGGCACATGGCTTAAAACGATCAGACAGAACCGAAGGTTTTCCTTTGGAATAAGATAACACTATGCCCAACAACGCATTATACCAATGGTCGTCGTGCAGGCCGGAATTCCCCACCTGGACTTCAAATCAATTTCCGCCCTTTACGCACTGACCGCAAACGAGCTGCCCCACGCTGGACCATTAAAGACCCGTCTACCAGCTCCTGCATATATTCTTGTCTTAAAAATTCTGATTGCATGATTCCACAGTCGCAAGTGCTTCTAACGAACCCGTTGTAGAGAGGGGCCTGTCATCTATCGTAATCTGAATTAAAATAATAACGATTATCTACAATAATTTATTGAACCATTTCTCTGTGCCTCGATGGCTTGTATTGAAACAACCTCTGAAGGAAAGAAATTGGGTTTTCGATAACTGGCGGTATGTCTGGCAGAGGCCATTGAATGGCGTAGGCAACAGAACAACGCTAACACAGAATTACCTAGATATGTGAAAATATCACCAAAAAATCCAAAGCACGATTAAACACGCAATTTCCACGGTAGGATTGGCAACAACGATTCAAAGATAAAAAAAAGACCTATCGATTTTCGTTGTTGAGCCAATGAAACGCATTCACATCAACTGTTGAGCTGCAAAAATGTGCAATTTTGAATCTGCAGCACACGAAACCGAATCACGATATGTGAAGACACATTTCCCGCGAGCAAACAACCCTGGGATAGAGAGTCGTTGTTGAACCTTCATTTTGAATTGGGATATTTTGGGGGAGTCTGGACAGTGGACCCCAACGAAAGCAGAGTTATATAGTTCCCTTCAAAGCTGCCTGATAATGTGCCGCTGCGGTTCCCCCTCTCTTTATTGTTTTGTTCTCCCCACGTTTCTAGGGCAGTAAAACACCCAGTTTGTATCGAGGCGAAAGCGACGGTAGGCTGTGATCTGATCTGCTCCACTATTAATTTTGAAGAACCTGTTGCAGGGTTTGCACTGAAGGGAACTTTCGCTTTCGCATCGCAATCTTTGCTTGCTGCTGGATCTGATTTTGTCATCACAGTGCGTGAAGTTTTAAAAAATGCTTTGTCTTTAATTTGATACATTTTTGAAGCAGCATACCGCTTTTATTGCTTGATGATATTTTCTTGTCCATTTCTCTGTGTAGCACATGGTCAATTATAAATGTCTGGGTTGGATGAAGACATGTACAAAAATACGCAATTTGAAACGGTAAAAGAAATCTTTAATCCGAAAAATTTGTCAACCTGGTTGAATATTTAAAATTGCATTACTAAGATAGCCTATAGTTCTTCATCTACTTTTATAGTTCAATCAATACGTTTGATCTGTTTGTGCATTTCCGTATGTAAGTTTCAGCACCATTCAATTAATTAAACTGTGTTTTTTTACATCCGAAATATTGCAAAAAGAATGACCAAAACACTCTTATTCCATTTCCATTATTTTCAAAACGAAGCATGAGTCCAGGTGCCTCATTGCAAAAAGCAACAACCAAGGTGGGTATTGGCTAGAATCCCAACGACAGGTTTTCCTCTGTCTGCTCGCAGCGAGATCGGTGATTATTTTGTGTGATTTCCAAGAAAACTCTGCTTTTGGTTTTGAAGAAAAGCCAAACTCTGTTGCCTTGTTCTTTCCTTCATACAGAAACTCTCATTCCAAAAGTTTCTGAATTTAGAAACTTATGGACCGATGTCATAATCCGATTAAAAGGGAGCAGGCAGCTAGTTTAGCTGTCAAACGATTTCTGGCTATCTGCGGGGCACATTTTGCCCGATTAGGAAACCGCCAAGAGTCACATGAAGCGGATGAAACATTTTTCGAAATTAAGCCTTGAAAATGGATTGGTTCACACCTTATTTGATAGCATTTTTCTGTTTTCATTTCTTTTCATGCCATCATGGCAGAAAACGAAAATTTATTCACTTGAATGTGGAGATGGCAGCACAGGCCATCGCACACGTATACCTGCGGATAGAACGTTTTAACGCTAAACATTTCACAACCACGAAACGATTTGATTTCGGACGTCAAAGAACCGGATCTCTGGACATAAAGCAGCCGCATTGCATGCGGTATAACTGTTCGAGAACAAAATAGTTCGGCTTTGCATTTTAGTGCGCTGGTGGTATTGATTGCGGCATAAAACGCTTTCAACAAGGTAAAACAAGCGTAAAAGAATCCAACGAGTCGCATTTTTTCCGATTTTCCCCACCTGTTATGCAAATCAGATATCATACATCGGGCAACAGCACTTTTGTGAAAACAATGTTTCAAAAGGCCATGTGCGTGTCGTCTGTTTAGCGAAATTAACCCATAAGAAGGCAATAATCTCCGAACACCAAAAACACCTACAGGATAACACAGAATTAGATGCTCATAGGGCTGAATTTTCGCATGTGAGCATCCCTGCACGCAGACGGTGCAACGCTCATTGGCCGTTAGCTGATCCAGGCATCGCCATGGCAACGAGCCCAAGCGCCCCAAGCCAGCCAAATTGGTCATTTTCTTGTTCTTTTTGCAACCTTCCATACCTGCCTCTGATGCTCGGATGCCCGGGCGAGTCTGGTTACCATGACAATGTGCAGAGTTGCAGGCCACCACAAGCCCTCCGCTGCATGTTTTGACAAGCAATGGAAATGCAACCACGTTCCTTCGTTGAAATGTCTTGCCGACGTTCCTTGTTCAATGCCACAGTGGAAAACACCCAGCATCGACGACTGGCAATCTGCCTGCATGCAGGGATGCCCACATACGAAAATATGGCCCTATGAGCACCTAATTCTGTGTTATCCTGTGTATAGTCTTTCACACCACAGTGCGCTTTGCACAGGGTGTCCGTTCTTGTGTATTCAGGTCATTGATCTCATCATCGTTTACCAAAAGCCTCTTGAAAGCGATGCTGATTGCTAAGCATTCAATCTTTTGTTGTGCAAATATTTTCAGACATCTCGGTTCTATATGATTGCATAGCCTGCCTTTGGAAACAAAGCACTGAACACGAATTCTGAGAAGCACATGCACGACTGCATTTGGATTTGTGTAGAGAATTTCGAGAACTATACCATGCACATTTCTCCTGTCTGCTTTTTTTGTTGTTCAGCATCTCTTTAACGACATGGTAACACGTTAATTGCTCGATGATGCAATGTTCTGCCAAATTTCGGATTCAGAATGAGTGACCCTATTGCAGGTATGCCTTCGTTTATTGCGATGATTGATGTTGCAGTTGTATATGAGTTATCGGGATACCACAAAGGCTTGCCAGAGAGGAAAGGATCCAGCTTTGTCTTCAGGGTTTTATGAAGCTGTTTTAAATTTGTGTGTTTGTCCGGAAATGCCAAATAACCCTTAAACGCGTAGAGGATAGGGTTGAAATGTACCGCAGTAAAAAATAAGGAATGGAAGGGCAGCAAGATAGGTATATCCTCGGTCCATTTGAATCCTGATTATTCGAGATTGCGTGGCAGAAATCTCGCAGCAACAAACTTTAAAAAGTAATCCATGTATAAAATAGCGACCTTCCAGGCAAAATAATCCTTTGCCCTTTGCGTCTCATGTTGCACAGATTGGTTGGGCTTCTCTCGCGTTTTCTGGAGCGGAAATAATTTTGATATCCTTGCCGAACTCAGGCGGTCGCCATTGCAAACGTCTCATCCAATGAACGGACTTTGTTTTTATTTCCAGTTTAGTGATTGGCGGCGAGGAGAAATTTCCAAAAATGACACTTTCTCGGATCGATTGCTGCGCTGGAGGCTTGAGTCTTGCAACCTGAATTTTATCTCTTCATAATTTCCTATTCAAAACTATACATGCATAGCACATCACTATTTCCTGGCACATCACTGCTTCCATGCATAATTTGGTGAATATCACTGTTTCCATGCATAGCACACGCGGTTACGAATTTTCCAAAAATAAATTTGTAATTGTCACACAGGTGCGATTCGAACCCACCATAAATGAATCTGAATTTTGAGGGCCCACGATTATCCACCGGACAAACCGAGTAGCTGTGAAAACTCGCTGTTTGAGCTGTGCGTTCAAGTGCGCTCACAACTTGAAGACCTCCAGCGGATTAAAAATAAGCACGGAGATACCGTATCCCTGCACGTTATTGGGATACTTGATTGACAGGTTAATAGTTTGCGCAATTCAAACGAAAATGTTAAAATTGAGATATACGAACACGAGTAAATAACGTGCAGGATCGGCTTTGTAATCCGATGCGTTTAGAGAACTTACTGACAGCCGTATAATGAGACTTTACAGTGCATTGTTGCGTATCTTCTCCTGCCGGCTTGAGTAGAGCATACTTGTATTTTGGAGCGAAACATGTTCATTGATCTCTCGGCGACTTCCGGTGCACCGGGTCGATAGCTTCACTTGCAATGTGGAAATTTGACAAGTTGAACAGACAAAGTATTGAGACAGCAAACTAAAGGGAAAAACAGCCACACTCAAATTGCTTCAGTAAATGGGCAGCCCTGCACTTTCGAATGAAAGAAAAGATAATGGAATTTCAGACCACTAACGACGACGTTGACCTGATTCATGTAAGGGTTTGGTTCGTTTGCGGAATGAGTTTCGTCGCGCGGAATGAATCACCTTTTGATCCTGGAAAAGCCATCAAGTTCTGGAAATAAGCGTGAAGACGCCATGGCCTTCGAGGCCAAATTCAAGTTGTGAAAAAGATGACATCGGATCAAGATGAAGCAAGGGTGGAAAAAGACGGTACGCATTTTCTGCAGCGAAAAGCTCCGCCTGTGGTTTCCCAAAGAGCTTACACAACCAACCAATGAAGCAAATTTTGGAGATCTAAAATTTCTTGCAGACAACCATCGGGCCCTTGAGATTATCATGAAATAATCGCTCCCCCCAACGCTTCAGATAGTTTGAAATGTGCAGGTTACAACCAACTGTGAGCATATTCGGCTGGCAAGGGCAATGGCCAGAAGACAACCCACAAGACTCCGAGTGAGCGAAAAAAACGTGGCCGCTTCAACTGCTGCACACGGGACAAAATGTCATGTGTCTTGTGTTACAGTGTTGCCAATTCGAGGGATTTGTCCCTTTTTGTGGGATTTTTTGGCCTTCTGAGGGATTGAAAAGGGATTTTATATTTTCAGGGATTTTTGAGGGATTTTTGGGACTTTGCAAGAAAAAGTGAAAATTGTGTCCAAACTCCTGTCCCACAACCACAACAACTTCACTTCAAAAAATGTTTGTGCATTTCGCAAATTTCCATAGAATCGAATGGCCTCGACGTCGACTCTACTGCGAGTCTGCGACAACGGACCGTCAGGGTCAATCAGGCCTGCTGTGGCTGCGATGCGGACTCAGCTGTTTGTTCAGTGTATTTGGGAGCACAAAAGTGCCCTGCAGCCGTCTAGGAAAACAATAAGGGTTTAGGCCTACAACTGACAAGGTGTCGTCAATCAAGAGGGAAAATCGGGCTGCCGAAGGGTGAAAGGTGTACGAATGAAGTAGGGTGATTGGAAGAACAGCGGTTTCGTTTTGTGCGATTACTTTCATACTTTCACTCTCCGAGAGGTCAGGAGAGTGATTTTCAGGGCCCCAGTTTTTCAAAATTGCTTTGGATGGGGGGCTCTGACCCCAAACCCCCGCCAAGATTTCTGACCCTTGGAACCGGCAACCGCACTGTGGGGATCATGCCCCCAGACCCCCCCGCATTTGGGTTTCCATCACGCGAGGGATTTTTTTACCCTCTGAAAGGGATTTTCTTTTCACAGTCTCTGGCAACACTGCTTGTGTATCAGAGCCGACGAAAACGGAATCTATAACAATCCAAACTGAATTCAACCTCAGTCCCAGGTGTATGCTCTAATAATGAGCGGAAATTTATGATTTTTCATGTTGTATATAAATTGACTATTGTGAACTCGCCTTCCCTGCGAAGCATACCTCACCGAAAATTGAATCAACGATTGACTAAGCAAAATATGACTAAGCAAAATATCGGCAATAGAATTCTTATGGTTATAGACGACAAAGTCAATAAATTTTATTTGATTTTTTACTGTTATTTTTTTTTTTTTGGAATCGACTAGCTCTCAACTTATGCCTTTGAAACATTTTTTTTAATTCAACGAGATATTGTTTCGGTTTTCTATTGTGGTTCCGATTATCCGCACTAGACCGTGGAAAGTCGTATATTTTTACACGGCGCCTTTTGACACTGAACAATACCAAAACGTCCACATGTTGAGCATCAATTCGACCGTGACCGACAAAATACAGAATGAACCATCCGCAGACGACGTCAAATAATTTTTTGTGATTTTTTACTTTCGATAGTCCTCTCCGAACCTTTTGAGCATTTTTTTGTTTGAAAAATCTATCCCCTTGTCTGTTCGCAATAATGAGAAACTGGCGAACCGTGGTGCAATCGAGTGAAGCTGCGCTCTTGACAGTAAGGATATAAAGGATACCTGGAAACTTTCAGGTTCGCGTTCCCTGGGTGACAGATTCTGGGATTCGCAAACAATGTCAAACAAAACTGTGCGTCGACATTAAACCGCCAGACACCGAACATTACATCCCGTCCAAGAGAATTCAATGATCCTGTCCCGCAATAAAGCCAACGGCCCAAACCATCGGGAACATCCATTTTTGTCTGACTCTTTCAACCTTCCCGCAGGATTCTCTGAACGTCAGTTTTTTCGCAGGCTAATTCTTGGTGTTTTCTTTTCCTCCCTCTTGGAAAAACGATAAAAAAAGTTCATTTTTAAAAAACGAGTTGAACTCTTCGCTTTATATCCGGAAATATACGGCATGCATCCGGAACTGCAGAGGTCAAAGCCGACGATTCTCTTGTGCTCCCCATTCTGGAGTATGCTTGTCGGCCTGAAACCCCTTCACTCACGGCGGGGAGATGATGTTGTGGAATAGCGCTATACCTGGGTCGTGCCTTCCCACTCGCGAGCGGGAAGACACGAACCAGGTTTAGCGTTATATCCGATATAGCGCTATTCCGCAACATCATCTCCCTGCCGTCAGAGTGATATCGCCCGAATCGAGATGATCCAGAGAGGAGCTGCTCGCATAATAACTGGATGATTTTCTCGCGTTTCCGTACCGTTTCCGCTCCATTCTATTCAGTTAATTCCTTCTTCAAATCTTTCTTCCCTTTCACTGGATCGTTTTCATGGACCCTTTGTTTTGACTAAAAATGTTTTGTTTTTTGATGTTGATTATGTTGTTTTTAAATGATGTGTCTGTTGTTTTTAAATGATTATCGACTCAGAACTTTGTTGACTTAGAGAACGTGATTATTCGGTATTGCAGACTCAGTATACACAGAACTTTGTTCGAAATCTGTTGCCACCTCAGTTTGCAGCAGTGTTATGAAATAACACTGATAACAATAAAATGATAATAAATAATGCTGAGTAACTTTGAAACCCTCGTAAAGGCCAGGTTGGAATCAGAACATGTTTGTTTTTTGCCCTTCGGAAATATCATTGCACCAATAATCTCATAAAACAATTGAAAAAAAAAACAGTCGCAAGACAAGAAGACACTTGAAGATGATAAAAAAAAATAGTGGGGTGACGTTGTTCACCGGATCTTATCAAGATCCAGGATAAGAAGCGGGGTCAGAGTGCAAGGATACTGTGTTGGGCAAGGCCTGCGACAATGCGCAGTTGTGTGCAATGTGCAAAAGTGGATAGATCGAGGTCACCAAATAAAAACTTAACAAAGAACGGGGCGACATAGACCTGGTTTCGTCGCCAGTGTCCACAAACACAGTACTGGGGTTATCATTTGTGTGCTTTGTCATGTTTGCTTTTCCATGTTCCCGTATCGCACCAGGCAATGATTAAAGGGCCATGTGACATTTCGAAAACCGCCGGATGAAAAGTGCAAGATAGTGCAAAACAATAGTGGACAGTTATCATCCCGATGATCAGTAACACAAATATCGATATCAATTAACATCTCAAAAGCGGGAAACATTGTTGCAGATGCGTTTGCGCAAAGGATAAGTTGTGTTTACTGTAGCAAAATATATTTTAATTAGGTCTGTTCTGAAGGCAAAGGCCGAAGCGAACTGCGGGTCGATTTTGGCCAAGGTTACTTGCCTTATGGGTCCCATTCTACCAAAAGTATTTCACATTTTTTCCACGGAAAATTTCTAATTTCTGGTATTTCGATGATGGTATATCGGATTCAAGCTATAGGGGCAAGCATTTTTGGAATCCGGGGTTCTTGAAAGAATAGAACCTGCAACCACATTCCCAAAGGAGCTCAATAACCCCATGGTATGGTATGTTCGCGTTATCCCTGGTACTATGGCACATGCTGGCAGGATTATTTTCAGGATCCAATTTCATGAAGAGTGTTGTCGGAATTATTCACGGACGTCCCGATGGCGAAGGCAGAGCGGGATAGGGGTCTTTGCCCAAATTGCCTGAAAATCTTTCTTCACGAATTATTTTCCCGATTCCTTGTTTTTAGACAAGATTTTCTTAACTTGGTTACACGATAGATGGTTATGGTTATTTCTGGTTATGGTTATTATGGTAACTTGGTTATGGTTATTTCTGGTTATGGTTATTATGGTAACTTGGTTATGGTTATTTCTGGTTATGGTTATTATGGTAACTTGGTTATGGTTATTTCTGGTTATGGTTATTATGGTAACTTGGTTATGGTTATTTCTGCATCCTTATTCAGCAACAAAATTGCTTTTATAATTTGATTCTGTGTCGTATCACCGAGTTTTATACGGAGGAATACGAACACTGGTTGCCTTCCCAGCCGAGCTGACTGAAACAGTTTCATCAACTTAAAAATTTCATCTTTTGATCTTTGGCTTTTGGTCTTGTAATTTCGGGATACGCGAAACATCATATCGACAGCCAATTTATTTTCAGTCAAAGTTAGTTTCCATTCTGATACGTGCCGAGGTGAAACCAATAAATTACGACCGCAGTATAAAAAGCAAAGGAATAGTACCACCAGTACAATTTCCTCGCAGGCCAGTTTGGACAGTTTTCGCTCTCCGAGAGTTCCGAAGGAAGATTGGACTTTGTAAATTTCACAGTTTTAGACTTGGAAAATTAATCTCACTTTTCTAGTGTGTCGTTGCTTATCTTGTCGGTTTTCTTGTATGCAGTAAAGATTCTAATTAGTACAATCACTCGGAAGTTCAATGCGATCAAGTTCTTATTTGGTAAACAATCATCTTGGGTGTTTGTACGGAGACACAGGTCATATGGACTTAGATCAATGATCCAACAGGAAAAATCAACAGTTATATAGTTGGGATTTTTCCAGTTTATTCAAGCCGATAACCGAAGCAAGAGTTTCTGGAAATAGCTTGACAGCTATTTCCAGAAAGCAGCTATAGCAATATCAACTCTCAGTGGAACAGACATTGCTGAGGAAGGTCTTGAGATTCTACGGAGGTTTATGAGATTGCCCGTCTCAAATCCGCCTTGCCATTTGACAGTCATTGGAAGTCAACCAACCGGGCTTCCCCAGCCGATTAACCCAGCGGTGAGCCGATAGGTCGGAACGAAGTGAACTCACGACCGGCACCCAAATCCTGCAGTCACTGCAGTCTAATTTGCATTCAAGCAGCAGACGGATGGGAATTTACCAGTGCAATACTGCAAACTGTTTGCTGAAAAGCCTCTTGGAAACACACTTTCGCAGCAATGTTGCTCTGCAATTTTATTTGGCAAAATTCAACGGGTTTGATGAACTGGCTGATTTCACATCGTGGAAGAGCATTCTCGAAATTTATGCAGGAATGGTGTGGGATGTCGTTACAGTTTTGCGAGGAAAATGCTTGCCATTCCTGAACCTGGTACAACAGAAGTATTTGGGAGGATTTTCCGCCTTTCAAAATATTTTTCATTGAAGGGAGTCGAAAAAGTTATAAAATAACAAAATTCCGAGAGACGAAATGCAGATCATTTTTGTGATTCCAAATACTACGTTAATAACTTTAATGCAAATGTTTTGAGAATGAATGATTTGATATGCACGGTGAATTGTGTAGACTTTTGGAGCACCTGATAGCCACGCGCCATGCAAAATGCTGACGTCAAACGAAAACCTAATTAAACTTTGCTGATTAAATTCTGACTTTGATGTGAGATAAATTTGATCTTTTGAACCGAAATTGCGAAAGCCTTCAGAAACGTCGTTATAGTTTGTTGCGAATTCATCACCAAAGGGTCGCCAGTCTACAGAGAAAAGCGGACAGGCGATGCTCGAACAGAACATAGGTACCAAAGTTCAAAAGGTTATTTGATAGGAAAATTCCCTTTGGCAAATACTAATTTCACATTGACGTCAAACTCTAATCTAATTTGTTCGTTTCATCTTTTACATTCGACCTTTTCACATTTTGATGATTCCGTTTCGTAAATCTGAAAATTTCAGCTCGTGACTTTCAGTTGCAAGCAGGCTTCTGACGTAGGTAAAACCCAATAAATCCAATTAGGAGCTCGCTATAAAAGCATAGAGACGATACTGCAAGGCATCACTCCGTCAGTTGCCGTTACCAAATCATCTCTTGTTTCGAGTTCAGCTTTTGGGAAGTCAAAGCACGACTTTTAGCATTCGCCTCGACTTTTCCATATCTTCGACTCCGAGAATTTTGCGTGGAATCGGTGAGAAAATGTATTTGTTATGATTGTGGCTTTTTCTCTATACAAGGGTTTCCCAAAAGTCCCTTGGCAAACAGATTATTTCTTGAATCTTGAAGATTATTTCAGAAACAAAAAAAAATCTGAGATTTCAGGTTCAGATTGGGCAGGCGGCCTGCTGCAGGTGTTAACCGTTGGAATTGGAACAAACTCTATTCAAGCTTCCAGAGTTGCTTCTAAACTGTAATGCACTTTTCTGGGGTCAAGTGACTTTTGGGAAACAATGCAAATTGAGATGTTTTTAATCCGTATGAAGTTTGACCTTGCATTCGGGTTCTTACTTGATAGATAATCTTCGTGGCTGTTTGTTCGGATTAACTGATCACATGGATTCAGATCGACGATTCAACCGAAAAAAATCAAACTAAGTTAGAGTTTGGTTTTCTTAAGTTTATTAAAGTCAGAAACAACAAGTCAATCTATAATTTTGAACTCAAGTCCTGGAGTGAAACCAACCAACTGGAAAAATCTTGACCCACACAATATTCAATAATTTCGTATTTGCTCATTTACGCGCACTTGAACAATCTACTTTGCTGTTGAAAGTCGAACTATTCGTTCGAGTGTGGAAGTGTTAATCTTTTTGTATCTCGATGCAGCGGGTCAATGAAGAGGAATGCCCTGAAATACAATCATTCATTCATTCTCGTCTGAAATCAGCACCGTGCCTTTTGAAAGCACTGGAAGTCAACTGGATTTCCATTGCCCTCTGACTGACGCAGGGGTGAGCGGATGGCTCAGAACAAACTGAATCCACACCGGATCCCAAATCTTGCAATCACTGCCGTCGAATTTGCACGCCAACAGCAAACGGATCGGATTTTTTATTTTCAATTTTGCAAACTGTTCTCTGCAAGGCCAGCTACCCCAAGCAATTACGCTTCAGCAGCAATTTGGCTCCGCTAATTTATTTGCGCAACCACATTTAATTTTCTTTTTTAAATGTACATCTTCCTTTGACTTTTGCCAAAATTCAACGGCATGAGTTAAATTGGCTGATTTCGCATCGTTCAATAAGCACTATTCCAAATTTAGAAGAATGGTTTTGGATGTCTTTTCACGAGGAAAAAGCATGCATTCCTGTTTCTCTTCAATAGAAATGTATCAGGAATTTTCGTCGATGTACCTATCAGGAATGTATCAGGAAAATGTATCAAAATATTTTCATTGAGGGACGGTAAAATTTTACGAATAAAGTCGAACAAGTCACAACATAACAAAATTTCGAAACTTGAAATGCACCTCACTGCTGCAAGAGAAAAACCTGGTTCCATGGATTGTGGCTTTTAATTCTAACAATGTATTGGAGAGTTGTCGCTGATCGGTTCTTGTTGCGATGCTTGGACTTTGTTATTTTGAAGACATGCAGGTGGGTCTTGTTGTCTAAAGTGTTGGGGTACAAGCATTATCATACCACGCCAAAGAGTGATGGGGTATTTTAGACCTGGCAAAGCTCAGATAATTATCCAACTGCTGCAAGACACGGGCTGGTGCATTTTTTACTTCACCAATGCATGGTACTTTTCAAAAGAAGAATATTGTCGGGGTTAAATTTTACGAACGGTCTTCGAACATTTTGTGGAGAAATTCATCAAAAGTCCTGACTGCGCAGTTAGCATTTTAGTGACGTTGAGCTCATCTAGTGTCTGATATTTCACGGCTGTCATTGGTTTGTATTGTTTAGTGTCATTTTTAGCACAGGTGTCATAGATTCGACAGCGTGTGTCTGTGGTCGAAGTTATGAGCTTGTGGCGACAAGGTTCGCAGTGTTGCGAATAATATCGAATGCATTCACGCTATAAGTAGTTGTTCGGCTACTCGACTGTGTCACCTCTGCCGAGGGTTGCACGTAGCTTGTTGCTTCTCGACGTGGCTTGTGAACTACTGGATGAACTGCTGAACTGTTGCTGGCTGACATGAACCAATGCATGCATTCACCAGTCAGCTGATATCGACCAAAATTTTCATATCTGAGCAAAATAAAGCCAATCCAATGTATCATGCGGAATGTGAATTAAACCACAAAAAACGCGTCTGATGGTTCCCATATTTTTCGGCGGCTTGTTAAGTAACAAAACATCCTTTCGATATTCATTAAGTGTAAAGAGGCAACACAAACGCATCTGTTTTTGCACAAGATTTGCGCCGTGATGAGGAATCACAGTCACAGAAATAAAAGTTAATAAAAAGCAATACACTAATGTCATAGCATATCTTAGCTCGCGAAATTTCACGCGAAAGATCTGTATTGACACTCATTGACAATGGAACTTCACTGTAAATAGACATTTTTGAAATTGTCACGAAACACCTTGGAGCACTTTCTCGTTTCATGCGAGGTATTTAATGTAGAGGTACAGCAGTTATGAATTCCGAGCGTGCGAGCCAGCACAAAATGACGTCACTGTATCACACAAGCGGCAAGCGCAGCTGAAGGTGAATTGCGGACCGCGGTGCGAAGTTTACAGAAAGTCAAATTTCTATTGAACCAGGCGACGGATTTTCATGAAAGTTGTTGTGGCACAAAGCTCAAAAAAATGACGATTTCAAAAATGTATAATGATCCCAAACTTTCTGCGAGCAAAATTCCGAAATGATTTAAGGAACAAATGCGTTCAAGTTAAGATGGCATCAAATTCCGGGCCCCTGCCAGAAACTTTCAACGATTGTGCGATTTTTTCCGTTGCAACATGGTTTTAGTCTGTGGTAAAGTTGTAGAGGAAACTTCCAGCTTTCCGCTGACACCAAAATCATTGAATTTGGACGTCATTTGACCATTTTATCGAGAGAAATAACGCGCCATGGAAGCATGATTCTGTTTTGGGCCCAAAACAGAATCATGCTTCCATGGAGCGTTATTTCTCTCGATAAAATGGTCAAATGACGTCCAAATTCAATGATTTTGGTGTCAGCGGAAAGCTGGAAGTTTCCTCTACAACGTTTCCACAGACCAAAACCATGTTGCAACGGAAAAAATCGCACAATCGTTGAAGGTTTCTGGCAGGGGCCCGGAATTTGATGCCATCTTAACTTGAACGCATTTGTTCCTCAAATCATTTCGGAGTTTTGCTCACAGAAAGTTTGGGATCATTATACATTTTTGAAATCGTCATTTTTTTGAGCTTTGTGCCACAACAACTTTCATGAAAATCCGTCGCCTGGTTCAAGAGAAATTTGACTTTCTGTAAACTTCGCACCGCGGTCTGCAATTCACCTTCAGCTGCGCTTGCCGCTTGTGTGATACAGTGACGTCAGTGTCCTCGCCCGGATTTCATAACTGACGTACCTCTACATTAAATACCTCGGTTTCATGGCTGAATGAGGCCCGAAGCAAGCGATAGAAACCAAGAAAGAGTTCGCAATTGTCAACCTTTTAAGGTTGTCCTTTGTAATTATTGACTGTCTGCCTGGATTTTGGCCCTTTTCTGGTAGGTAAGTACCAAGCTCGGCTGACGTGAAAGAATTTGCTACGAAAACCCTTCAGACTGGCAGGGCTGGCTGATGATCATCGTGTCTCTACTGACTCCTCGACAACTGAAACGGCGTAGTGCCTTTGCGAACCATAGGTACGTTTCAAAAGGGTAACAAAACACTTGACTCGAGAATTGAAATGGGAAAGTACACAAGTCATTCCAGCAACAGTGTCGATTTTTTCCCATGTCAAGCCCATCAAATCAATTAGATCACTTGGGCGAAGTGAAACAAAACATTGTGTTTCCGTCGTCAACGAATTAAAGATTTTTGGACGAACTGAAGTCTTCCTCGACTCCAAAAATTTACAATTTCGTGTAACTGTCATACGAGTACTTAATCTCAAGCTGTAAGGTCGTGGACAACTGCTACTGAGCCCTGTGCACAAACGCTATAGGAGAAGTAGAAGCTCAAGGAGAGGTAGAGAAATTTCGTTTCATGGTATTGGATCCAAACGAGTGTTGTGTTGCACAAATAGCCATAAAGAAATGAAACCGCGAAGTCTCAGAACAAAGATGTTTATTGAGATGGTAAAAAAAAGTTATCAGAATCTGTTCCGGGCCAAACGTTTTCACAACACGAGTGAAGTTAAAATATTGTGTGTGTAAAAAGAGTCAGATGGAAAATAGATTAAGCTTCATCAGATTTGAAAATCTTCTGCAAGACTTCAGCAGGTAGCAGGTACACCTTAAACTAACCTGACAGAGGCGCAGGTTTTGTTAATTCACAAAGTTTTCAAACAAAAAGAAATATTGTACAGGTAATTGTTGAACAGAAAAGCCCGAATAATCTCAAAATACAACATTTCTGAAATGCACGATTTTTGTCAGGAACTTCGAGCCGACAAAAATTGGCACGAAAGAAATATAATTAAAAGGGCCAACTATGAGCTGGTTTATTATTGACAACACCATTGTGATTTTTTGTCTACCTGCTCTGGACAAAGGGGTTGATGGGTGCAGGCACAAGAAAATTCGTTTGGTTATCTCTGCCTGCGTATTGATTCTGGATAGTGGATTTAAAACGTAGCACGCGCCGTGTTATGGTGGCCAGAGTTAGGCCATACAGTTGCGAAATTGATCAGCCCATCGAAGGTATGAGTCCAAAGATTGAAACTTTTATTCCGAACTCTAACTTTTAATCACAATCAAAGCAGAATAACTGCAACAAATCTAAATGATTGTACAATCCAAACTCATGTCAAAACTTCCAGAAACGCAACTTGGAAAAATCAATAGCATCTAAGTTCCATCAAAGAATTACCTGTTTGAAGATGATCAGCTGAGCTGAATATTCGTAAATCGCACAAAAGCATGACAAAAAGGCAGCTTTACAAAAGGTAAAAAGTCAATAAAAAGGGATAAATAATATTAGCGTTACAAAGTAAAAATACGAGATCGGAATACTGGTGTAATTGCCGAAGTTTACTCTCCCAACTCTGTAGTGGATGAGTGTTTGGCAGCAGAAAACGGCATCTAAAAATTTGGCTGCGTTTTTGGACAGGAAAGAGAAAATTATTCCAATAAGGTAACATGGAGAAAAAACCGAAAGATGCTGTTCAGTACATAAAAAGATAAAACCATGTTGCCAAAAACATCTGCGTGCATGGCCAAACCCTACGCATCCAAGTTCTGCCAAATTAAAACGGACGTTATGAAGGCCTGAAGTCAACAATCCTTGTCAGCTAAATAATCAGAATAATCAGGTGGGTACACCACACATTTTTGACGACAAACATGTATAATTTAAGAAATAGTATCATGGTACTGTTAGCAAATGTTAGATGATTCTACGCCTGCTGAGTCCAGCCATGTGGAAACAAACTTCTTTGGAATTTCATTTCATTTGCAACCAGAAGCAAAAAGATTTGAAAATGTGTCGTCTAGGATTCCACCTGGTTCCATTGCATTGGAAGGACAATCCTGAAAGTGGAATCCCAAGAAGTTCACCACAAAACACATAAATTGTTTTTGTGCCTAATTCTTATCTCTCCCGAGGAGAAAAGATTACTTCCCTTGGAAATACATGTTAACCTTTATGCTGGATTAATCTCCTCAT
Source organism: Sinentomon sp. SZTP_YWyxl (assembly GCA_030068105.1). Lineage (NCBI taxonomy): Eukaryota > Metazoa > Arthropoda > Protura > Sinentomata > Sinentomidae > Sinentomon > Sinentomon sp. SZTP_YWyxl. The sequence goes on from JASGXE010015068.1 coordinate 19,310, forward strand.
CAAACCATAAATAGCTTTTCTTTTGCTGCTGGTATTGTTTGCTTTTTCAAAGCACCGATTTTCATCAATTATTTCAGAAATATTCAAGGATACTCGGTTCACTTTGGCCTAACAGTGTGCGAATCAAGCATAACTGCGCCTTCTTCTAACAAAACTTCAAGACGCGACACCAACAATCATATGCGAATAGAAAAAATACCCCATATAAATCCTTACCGTCGTGACATTAAAATATGACACAGCGAAAAACATTCCTTGATGTGGTGTCGACAAGAAAGTCGATTGTACATTACAGTCACCGCAACGTTATTGACATCTAACTCTTTCAGATTCCAAGAATACTCCAACAATCTCATAACGGTTTTAAGATTGTTCCATCAAGCAGAAATGCTTGATTCCAATTCATTGAAAAAATCCCACTAAATGTTATCCCAAGCTGACCGTGCATGATTTAAATTGGAGATTGTCCCGTGGAGTATAAAAAAGTTCGACATCTTAGCAATATTGCGGCCACTCAATGCTGCAAGACTAAACGCTTTTATCTCGTCATCATGTGATTTTTAAAAAACGGTATCCTGGACCACCAGCTGTGCCTTGGCAATTGATAGAAAAACACCGATATGTTCAGTGTAAACAACGCCACAAACAAAAAATTAACAAGCAAATATTCCTGAATAAATAAAAAATCAAGCCGCATGAAAACAATACTTGGATCATCTCTGTATCAAATCAAACAGCAATTGAATTCAATTTGGGAAAAAGGGCATAATTCCACTTTTTGATGGTTTTGAGTTATAGAGGTGCAGCCATATTCTCCATCCTTCCCCACAACTTTTCATGCAAAAATGGCATATTTCTGCTGACTATATCCTGGTGAAAAATAGGCACAATTTTTTGCTTTTTAGGAAAAAGGGCATATTTCCAGGAATTATGCCCTTGTTGCCCGAAAAGTGTTGAGTTTTTTCTCTTTCACAAGTTGCCCACCCACTCTGCTATACCGCACCAATCAACTCTCTTTTCTCATCAAAGAATAATGTTTTGGCAGTTGTTTGATCATGCATTATCCGGGCGCATGGAGCGGTCGAGCGCTGAAATGGCACGAATATTGACAGTACATCATACAGGGTGTCCCAGAAAAGTATGCTGAAATTTAATTCTGACAATTGAGTGGGATGTTAGATCCAGGATTCAAAATGCTGATCCTCTGTAGCCAGTCATCGTACCATGGCTGCTTCGCTACTTTGTGTAAAGCCGCTAAGAGCATTTGCTCCCCGATATCTCTTATTAAATTGTTTGCAATAATCACCATTATCATTATCACTTGACCGTCTTTAAAATGACTCGATTGGCGGGCGGTTCCCTACAAGCATTGCTCATGAAATGCCACACACACTTGCCAGATGCGATGCCCTCAGTTTAGCTGCGGACATAGGTACGGCTACAGAATGAAAACCCCAGGAACGATGGGCTGAACAATGGCACTTTTGGTGCAGGTAATTAGCCGCTTGCACAACAATTGTTAAAACCCAAAATCAACCTATAGAAAGAAAACGAGGCATCATATCAAGGCACTTTCGAATATAACCTTGCAAAAGCCGTAAACCAGAATAAATCACAAGAAATTACAAAAGTCCCAAAACATGTCTTTTTATTTCAACTGTTTAGGACACCCTGTACTTTAAGGGTCTCCAAGGAAAAAGCTACTCCTAAATGTGGACAATCTGAGGAAGATGTATCCAGAAAACCGCGCAGCCCCCAACGAAAAAAAATCCTGCACATCCGCAAGGTCCTGCCTTACACTCCTAAAGAACACATATCAGGATTTTAAAGAGGGTGCCTGTTGCTGGGATAGAACTCCAGAGGAGGCGTCGGACCACAAGGAACATTCCCAAAGAGACTGACTCAGCCCATCTATGGTCTCGTTTGAAGGGAAAATATTATTGCTTTGTTTCACTTTTTGGTTTGCCAAAAATCGTTTCTTTGAGAGTGATCAAAAAGGTTTTTATAACATCTCATTTCTCCTGACAAAACTATCTTTCAGATAAGAAGGGCATATTTCCAACAACTTCAAAGCCCTATTCCCTAGTGAAAATTGGACACTGAAAGGCCAAAAGCGGTCAAAAACTCCTGATTCTGGTGATATTTCTTATGAATACGAAAAAGCTCGCCGAAAAATACCACATTAGATTTGAACCAGTTTTTCCTGTTTATCTCAAAAACTTAAAAATGGAATTATGCCCTATTTCCCAAAATGAATTCAATTGAGAAAGCTGACAAATGATTGTCAAACAAAAGATGTCAAAAGGGCGCTCAAAAGAAATTAGAAATTCCAAGAAAAAGGCATTTGGCACTAGGAACATTAGGAAGGCACAAAAATTCTATGGATTTTATTCCATCGATACACGAAACAATACTTAATTCGTTTAGAATTTGTCTCTCTGCATAGGTCATCTCCATAAGATGAGCCATATCGCAGAAGGAACCAAATCTATGTCAAGGCACAAAATGTAGGTATGTTTCCAGGTCATCCCAGCAGAAATCGTAATCCTTCTCATAATATCTTTTGCGAAGTGTAACATTACTAAACGTTATTAACCACAAATTAGGCGACGAGCTGCTGTGTGTCCATCTGGTCCTCTACTGTTAACGTGTTCTCCGTAGAAGTTCCCAATTTCGCTTCGTGCACCTTTAAAACATGCGCCCGCAAATCAACATTCCGGTAACCACGATATTCGCATTGGTCGCAAGAAAAGGCGCGATGGTTGTGATATTTTTGATTGTGACTTATGAGTTCATTCTTTGTGAAGCCGGTCTTGCCGCAAGTCTTGCAGGAATGGCCCGTATGGACGTAATAGTGCACCAGCAACCTCCCGCGGCTATTAAAACTCTTTTCGCACACTTTACACTGCAAACGATTACTTTTAGGCTGAGAAAATGCCTGTTGATTTTCTGGGTTAGCCCGTGAGTGATGCTGTGATCTTCTCGCATTAGCATCAATCTTTCGCTCTGAAGAATTGCAAGTGCTTTGAAGTGTCGTGCTGAACCCCGCTTCTGGTGCCGGTGGATATGCCATCAGGGAGTCGTAAGGAATTTCATGATGAGAGATTAAAACTTTGTCTGAGGATACTTCAGGATGTGCTGGTGCACCTATGAAAAGGTTTTGAAAATCAGTGGTGGAAGCTATGCTGGAAGGTCTATGATGATAGTCTGTGGGAGCTGGATGAGACATTTGGAGCTCCGAGAACGAAACCAGGCCAACCGGAGCGTTTGAACGTCGTCGTGGATTGTCAGGGCTTTCAACACCAGGATTTGTCAATAAGTTACGCAGCAATTGTGACTTCGCCATCCGAGGGCTGATAGACCCTTGACAATCGGCAACGGAAACCAATCCTGCACCTTCTAGGTTAGCTCTCGAGAAAGCCTGTGTCGTTTGAGAATCACAGGTGGAAACTGAACCTTCCGGCGATCCTCCATCTTGATGTGGTGGGATTTGTACGGCAAATATTTCGCTAGTTGGACAATACGCCGATTTTTCCCTTGCCATTGTGCCGGAATGCTCCATAAACTCTGAAAATGGACGGGAAAGAGATTTTCCAAACTATCTAAACTAAACTTAAATTCATGTAGAAACAATACTGGTATTTTGACATTTTTACATTGAGACCGACAACATTGAACTTGAACAATTTTCACCTTGAAGAGAAATAAACCGCAAATTGCGACGGCTAGCAAGAATAATCTTCAAGTTAAGTTCTGAACTGCAATCTTGGATTTGAATTAACCCAACGTATCAACACGTGAACGGAAAATCACTACCTCTGGAAACTTGGAGAACTTGATATAACAGTATAACCCTTACAGAGCGTCTTCGACAGTTTAATCTGCACATTACTTGACGGTTGACTCCACAATTCAGGTGCTTTGTACAACCGCTGTCTATCCGCTAACCTCAAACCAATTCTATCTTGAAACCGAATGCGCGAAGCACCGATCTGTGTAACTCAATCGTCAAGTGCTGTGCTGCAGATTAAACCATCTGAGATACCGGTAAGAGTTAATCTGTTCAATCAATATACCTGCCGGTATCTTAAGACACGGTGTCCCTCGAATGTTCTTAATTTTGCAACTTTCAAAAACATTTAGGCTAAGGAAAATGAACATGCCGTCAAGGAACTCCAAGTGGGTAAATGCAAAAGTAAAAGTATTTAACCACAAAAAATAATGATGCCGCAGCAGTTTTCACATCGTGTCGGAAAAAATCTGAGAATTGTTCCAAGAATTTTTTAAACGCCGCGGTGATATGATCAGAAACGAAAGCTTTGGTAATGGAAAGGACCTGGTAAGGTGAGAAATTCACATGATAAGAACATATAACCTAGAGTTTCGAATTTTGTGGAGTTATGCGTTGTGTCGAAGATATTAGAATTTCAATTTAGATTGATTTCAGAATATTTGCAGAGCCGATTGCGGTCTTTCGTGCAAAGCATACCCGCTCTCGCATTATTGGATGTGAAACAAGTTTTGTTAACTTTTTAACGGTTCGTGGATCGACCCCAGATAAAACAACATAGTTATGAAGAAAGACTGCTTTCCGAGCACGGTGGTGACGTTTCATCGAAGGAACGTTAAAGCGAAAAAACTGAAAAAATAAAAGAATTTGGAATTTACCATCGTTTGTAGGATTTGAACTCCGATCTTTCACAAGCGAGTCCGCAACTTCAACTTTTTCCCTTTCCAACTCCTCTTCAACCTTTTCGGACAAGGTCTTTGGAAATTTAGGCAATGTTCCAAAATTTGTGGTGAGTATTTTTAAGTCGTCATCTCCACCATGAATGCCGAATATGCTGATGCTGTTTAGGCAATAATCCATTTTCATGGTCTTTGCGAAGTGCACAAGTTCGAGAAGGTCTTTCTCGCTGCATATCAGTTCACCATGGTACAATAATTGTATGAAATGCTGAATCACTTCGGGTCCAAAATCGGGAACAATCACGCAGACATTTTCCACAGCTGAGTGATCCGTCAGGATGGTCTTGATCCAGGAGCTGAAAGGTAACAAGTTGCTACTCAAAGTTATGATCCAAAGAGGTTGAAAGGAATCTATAGTTTCTTTTGGATGTTGAAACTCATTGGATGATCGTTATGATTATCTGTTTTCGTTATATGCACTGCACTGTTGTTTGTAAATGTTTTGTAATTTGTAATTTGTAATTTGTAAATCATCACGAAATGTACTGGTGACACGTCAATTTATAAAAAAAAAATAAAAACAAAAGGTTAAAATGCAGCTAAAAGAGACAATGTGGGACAAAAAGAGAGAAGACATCGTGTTAGGACTGAGAGAGATAAGCCGAACTGGATGGCAGAGAGTTCCAGTCCCGGGAGGTCCGCGTAAAGAAGCCGTTGAAATGGGGCGAGAAGGAGCTAAATGGAAGTGAACGTGGCGGTAATGCTGAGTGCGCCTGGGCGGAGAATCAAGTAGGGTAAATGTTGAAGGGAGACTAATTAAGACTTTAGAATAAACTACGTCATGGAATAGCTGCAGACGTCTGTGAAGGCGTCTTGATGAAAGTGATGGCAAATTTAGGGTGCACAACATGTCTGATACACTTCTTGTTCTATCAAAATTTTGCAATACAATACGAGCTGCACGACGTTGAATTCTATCTAACTGGACAATGTGGGAAGTCTGGTATGGATCCCAGACTTCACATGCATATTCAAGGATTGGTAAGACAAGGGTGCGATATGCTTTAAGGCGAGATTCAAGTGATGCATGCCTGAGGGTTCTGCTGACGAAAGCGAGTACACCGCTTGCCTTTCGATAGACTGCGTCGACGTGAGGACCCCAAGATAAATCTGGTGAAAAAATGACGCCGAGATATGTCGCAGAATCCGTCCGTGTGATGTCTCTGCCATCCAGTTTATAGGGTACAGACAATATTAGGTGTCTGGATCTGGCCCTAGAGAAGTGAATCCAGTGAGACTTGGAAGGGTTCGGATTAAGACCCCACTCTTGGCACCAATCTGTCACCTTGTCTAGATCAGCCTGCAGCCTGGTACAGTCAGTGAGCTCTGTCACAGTCCGGTAGATTATTAGGTCATCCGCATAGAGCCTGACAGTGGAGCAAAGAGAGTTAGGGAGATCATTGATGTAGATAAGGAAAAGTAGAGGCCCCAGGACGCTACCTTGTGGGACTCCAAACAACAGAGGGTCAGACTTCGGGGAAAGGGCATCCGTGACAGACACCCTAAATGAACGATCGAGCAAGTAGCTCGAGAGCAGGGCCACTAGGGAAGAGGGTATATTCAGTTCTCTGAGTTTTTGCAAAAGTTTATCGTGGGGAATGCTGTCAAACGCTTTTGAGAAATCAATAAGGATAGCATGAACGCTGAGTTTAGCTTCTAATGATTCCCCGATATCGTGCGCAAACTCAACTAATTGAGTTGTACAGGAGAGTTTGCGCCGAAATCCATGTTGGTGGGGAAAGAAAAAGTCCAAATCACTGAGGAGGTTATACAGGTGTGAATGCAAAATCTTTTCAAAGATTTTGCTAAAGGGGTTAAGGGGAGAAATGGGGCGGTATGATTTCGCAAGGCGCTTGTCACAGCCCTTCTTCGGCACGGGTATAACTTTAGCAATTTTCCAGTCGTCCGGGAAGGAGGAGAATTGGACAATTCTTTCGAATAAGGGTGCCAAGAAATACGACAGCTCTGAAGCTAAGGGTTTAATCAATTTATTTGGGATGCCATCGATCCCTGGAGCCTTGTTATTTTTTAACCTGCGAAGCAGCAGCTCGATACCATTTCTGGAGATGCGGATACAGGATATTTCATGAGAAGAAAAACTGCCGCATTCAGAGGGCCGACTTGAATATGGGTTAGAAGGATGTGCAGTGAGTGGTTGATTGGAGGGAATGGAAGGGGAGGAGCACAGAGGTGTAGGGTCTACTATGGTAGCAGTAGCTGAACTTGGGGGGGTCGGGCCGAGAAAGAGATCTCGAAATACCTTTGCTATGTCCGTTGATGTGGAAATAAGCTCACCACTTTCCGGACATATCAGTTGAAGTTCAGTCCTGGGACGTTTGCTTTGAGAGCGGAGGAAACGCCAAAAGGGTCTTGAGCAATCTGAAGCGATTGCTTGTCCTATGAATCGATTATATAGAAAGGCGCCATACTGACGAATTTCATCTTTGATGGAGGTGAATGCACGAAGAAGATTTTCATTAGGGGATTTTTTAAGACGCGAAGAAAATCTGCGTTTTTGCTGGAAAAGGCGTTCTAATTTCCTGTCAACCCAGGGGTACTGCATGGATTTTTTAACTGTTTTAATAGGAATCTGTGAATGAATTTGGGCTAATAGGGACTGCATGAAGTTCCAGATGTCATTTGGGGTGCCTTCAAGGGCCAGATCCAGAAAGGCAGGGTAACTTTGATGAAGATAATTGCGAATTGCATGCCAGTCAATTTTAGCAAAATCATATGATTTGAAAGTGACAAATTTTCCAATTGCCTGCGGGATACCAACTTTAAAAACGAGCATGTTGCGCAAAGAGGCAATTACAAATGAAATGTACAAGAGTAGGTGTTAAATTATCTTGATCATATCCTCAAATCGAAACAATGGACAGAACGTACCCAGTCATCGCTCCAAATTCGACTGTTTTATTTTGGCACAAGCGCAAAGGATTATAGCAATCCGAAGTGTAATTAACTAGAAACCAGCAGCGTTGACGTACACCCAGAATTATTGATGGCAGATATTTTGGAGCGCAAGTGACCGAGAAACGTATCACCGCACTAAATAAACCGTTGGGAGTTCAAGTCGAGGTTTAATTTGCGACGAGGCGTGAATGTGGTCCCCTGCCCCACCGCTTCGGAAAAATGTGAGGCAGGGGGTCAAATTTATTCCTCGGCGCAATTTAATCCCGACTTGAACTCCCCACGGTTGACATTCATCAGTGCACGATTTTGTCACCGACAGAGAGGTTCGATTTTCACGATTCATTTCGTGTCAATCAAACTAATTTTTGCCCGGGCACTCTGACTGAAATCAAATCATATTTGCCCTGATGTTTCATAAACATTCCCTTCATTCGATGCAATAAAAATGCATTTTTTCATCGTTTTATTGATATCTCGCTAACAGAATCAAAAAACATAGTCTGCAGTTTAGGAAATAAATTTCACGAACCTCGATGTGGAAAGCAACAACCGATGCATGACGATATCTCGTCCTGTCTTGCATCGAAGCCTCACATCACCGGTAGACGGGAGCAATTCATCGGCACAACAGACAGCTGAAATGATCTTTGATGACAGTAAGCGAGTCATCTTTTCACGGTGTAGGTGTATTAACACCGTTAAACCAGTTAAGAATGTCTGGTTTCACAAAAGTAATAAAAAATCATTTGAAAGTGTAAAGAGTTAAAACAACAACACGGCGAAAAAACAACGTTGTGGACGGCAAAAAAATCCGCTGAAGTCATATGCTGTTGTGAAAAGTTGCCATCATGTCTCCCACAGTGCAATAATGAACTTCTCTTATCGTGCGTAGGGACATATTCTGCCATGGAGTCAAGATTCAGAATGGAATGCAGCCAAAACGACATCAACCGTCGCTGCACTTCCAGAACATACAACCATTTTTATCGCTCAAAGACGTTCGTGGGATATGCACCAGAATGCATGTGTCTTGATCTTCATGGACGGGATGGAGATACGGAAATTACCGATCAACTGCTATCTTGCCGTACGTGCCTTGCTCTCTCTTCAGGTATTATGCTTTTACGCAGGGGGTGAAAGATAACCGGTTTTCTTTCGAACGATGAACTGCAAAGTGGCATCACCTTCGTCTGAAGCGATTTGCCGCAGGTCAAAGCGAAAGTCGCAATCCCTGTTTTCGCCATAACCAAAAGAAGGTAGTACGCATACGAGACGATTACCTTGCAACGACCCATGGGAACTTCTGCATGCCACTGAAACCATGGTATATCTCGTAAAACAACTTGATTTCATTTGTTATACTTTTTCCGCATCGTTCAAATAGCCAGAAATCAATTTTTCAGATCAGCATTTAGAATAGCTAATGTCACTGAAAAATATGCACATTAGAACCGCAGTCGCAAACTGCAATCAACACCATTTGACCTCTGCTATGCCTGCACGTTTGTGCTATTCATCCATTTAAAGGCCCCAATGATTCTGCCCGCTTCTTCAATTCTTCCGCGCATGACGTCACGCGCAGTGGTTCAAGGTCGCGGGAAAAAGAGCCGAGCACAGACCGCGATATCTTGCACGACCATCTCTTATATCTTATTTATACGACCTGGCTTTTACGTGCCAGCGAGCAGTCAGGCCAATTAGAATGGTACCCAGTCCCACCAGTGGGCATATAAATTGTCCTCCGCTCTACAGGCCGACCAAATCCTCGTTTCGGCAAAGTCCATTTTGGAGGTTGCTGTGGTAAAGTCTTTGCAGCCAAACGCAAGATGGATGAGGCCATCTCCATCAAAAATCCATGGACAATTTAGAGCCATTTGAGCCATGCAGGTTGAGATAAGCAAAGTAGGCAACCTTTTCGCCCGGCTGCACCAACTTCCAGGTCGCCTTTGTGAAAATTGTTCAGCTTGTATAAATTTTGGTGGATTTTAAGGATGACCTGCACTCCGTTTCCCGAACACGGTGAGCATGGCGGAGTGTCAGGTTTAAAAAAAACTGGGAAGTGAAAATGTCCCACCCCTTCACGTCAGGGGAGGCCAAGGGGGATTTGTAGCCCAGCTGACAAACCGAAGCGTGTGAATGAGACCTTCGCAAAGGTTTTCAGTGCTTTACTCCCCAAGGGTCCGCCTTATCATGATCTCTGTTGTCATTGCTCATCGCAGAATTCAGCGTGTGGAGCTAAGTGTCTTGACCTGTCTTGACCTAGTGTCTTGACCTGATGTTGGGAACCAAGTTCCTCAACTTTCTCACGTTTGTCGGTGTTGTTCCTGAATGGAAATTTTCCTCTTTTGATGGAAATTTTGCACATCCGTGGGACAAAAGGGATTTTCCATTTTGATGGGGTAAGGTAATTTTCGAACAGTTTCAGTGCTTCCAGCCAATCGTAAGCGTATAGCTTCCGATGTACAGATAGCAAGTTGCCAGAAAAAAGTCCTGTCCACAAATATTTGTTTTAGGCAGTTTGCATTGATCAGGTAGGTACACCATGTGTACCTTTGTTACTGACGGCGGAATTGTTTATTTTTCCTTCCATAGTGCTTTGTCTCTCTTTCTAAATTGAGGCTGCTTGCGTTTCAGGGAGATAACCTATCCGCTTGCAAAGGTTGCACGATCAGGATTGATATTCAGATGTAGATCTGATTCCCATTCCCCAATCTCATTGATAACTATCCCAAGTTGCTTCTGCACCGCTGCACGCAGGATGTTGCTGTTGATTCAAGCTGCACATGAATAGTTAAAGTGCGTTCATTTTCAGAATGGTCCGCGCCAAAACTCCCAGCAAAACGAAGGTGGGAGCGGGGGCACGACAGTGGTGTCCAAATTGTACAACATTCTTTGCCTGAATATCCGAGTTGTTTCATTTAAGCGCTGTTTTCGAACTGAAATTCCCGAAAGCGCCGGTGGTTCAGTGGCAGAGCGTTGGACTTTCGATCACAAGATCGTGGGTTCGAGTCTCGCCATGGGCAAAAGTTTTTAATTTTCATTTAGTACATGTTTGCTTGGGCAAAACATATCACAGATGGAAAAGCAACATAAACATGATTTTGAAATTTTCCAGACATGAATGCGCCTGCCTGTGTTCCAGTTGTTGGCAACAACAGCAGATGTGGCCGCAAACCATTGCAAGTCGGTGCCAAATAATTGCAAAGTGAGGGCCAGCGAAGTTTAGAATCAGCGCTGCACCAGAAGTGCACATTTCAAAAGCCAGGAGCGGAACGACCAGCAAACCAGACGGATCGTGGTCACAGAAAATTGAAAAAACTCCGAAAAATAGAATTATCAAAAGATTGAGAGGTGAAAACCGACAGAGTTTCGAAAATTGAGGCCCGCAGCTCAAAATCTCAGATTTCCGATTTTTGCACAAATTTGAACATCCCTGTCTGCAAAAAGCGCGCGGACCATTCTGAAAATGAACAGACTTTAGGTATGCATGAAGATAAGGATGCCCATTAATGAACCATACCAGTCATTGCGAATCACATTCGCATTTCCTTTCTTTCTCATTGGAAATAGGTACTGACTTATTTTTTGTTTGCCAATTGCTGGAAGAAATTCTGACTAATGGATTTGAACCACTGTGAAACTCTTTGGTTGACGAACAATGGCCGGGATGGGTGAACGATGTGTCACTTGCGCCCAACCAGGGCCGCATTTACCAACAGGACCGATAGGCCCGGGATTGCCGCCCTCGAAGCAAAACTGCGAGGCCAGCAAAAAGTGGCGACGGACACCTTTTTGGGAGGGGGATTTTTCGGAGAACTGTTCATGTGTCGCGGCGTAGTCGTGGCAGGGAGAAAAGCTCGTTATTTGTGGACCACAAAAAATTCCGTCCCTGCAACGGATGACTAGTTTTCGGCCATCATTCTTTCAAAAAGAACTCCATTTTCGATGTCAGTTTCGATCCATCAACATCGTCAGAAATCGAATCCAACGACTCCATGCAGCCGCCAGCCAGCCCTCCGTTACGGGTTTACCAGGCATCAGGTCAACACTTTTATTTCTAAATGCCTTGGCATTCTTTCTGATTGCAGCTTTCTGATTTCTTCGTTGATTTTTAAAAAAAATATTCCTCTTTTTTACGGGGAAAATGTAAAACTTGTGTTTGACAGAAGATTGATTTTTGACACGTTTTTTCTTTGCTTTGCTGTCCATACCTACACTACAGCTGTGGATCTAATTTGAATTCGCAGATTATCGCTTGGCTTAATCTTAATTTCCATTGAAACCCTTTTGAAACCATTTGAAGATATTTTGAAACCCTTTTGATGACTATGAATCTATTTTTTGAAAGTGCTAAAAATGTTACTTCGTTCGTTTCCTTTCTTCTCTGAAACAACTTACCAATTTCTGGTTTATGTCCGCTTTGCCTTGTGACTCATGGGGTCAGCCCCGTAGCTATAGGGGGCTTCGGATGCTAAGCCCCTCCTGGAAACTGTCAAGCCTCCCCTGAAAAAATTAAACCCCCAGACCTATCGGGGACTGGGATGAATTTCTACCAACTATGGACTGGAGAAAATGTTAAAAAAGATAAGAAGGCTATCGAAATTAGGCTTTTTAATAAAATACCAAACAAATTCTGTCAACCAAATTTTTCTTTCTTAAGTTGTTATAAGATCCCAAATCAATCAGTCACTCATTGCATCAAAATTGTGCCAATATCAAATTTAAAAATCTGCACGCAGCATTTTCTGCCGTTTTAAACATTTGGGAGATTTTTCTCTACAGAAGATTTTGATTTTCTTTGTTTCCCCATTATCACTGCGGATCTCCCAGCCCTCAGCAAAATGCAAAAAAAAGGAATTTGCAAAATAGAGCTGGGAAACGCTGAATTTCTTTCTAGGCGATTTTGTACCTCTTGTCAGCCTTTGATTTTTTTCCTTTTTGTGCGATTGTCGGCTGGAGCAAATTTCATGAGATGTCTTGATACCGCAGTGGATCGCTTCCCTCCTGGTATGTGTTATTGTCTTGTCCTGTTGGGAAATTTGGCCTCTGGAACACCAATTTTGTGCCTAAAACGAACCCAAAATTTTCAAAATTCTTTGGCTTCTGGGAGGCTCTGCCCCCCAGACCGCCGTCCCCCAGACCCCCCGCCAGGGGCTCTGACTCTTGGAACACCGCTTGGGCTCTGCCCCAGACTCCCATTACTGGGTGGCTCCGCCTCCCAGACCCCCCATCTGGTCAGCGCACAGATCTTAGTGTCCATAGGGGGATTAGCCCCTATTGAATAAAAGTCCAACGGGGCTGCATGGGGTGTCCGTTTTGCCGACTGCCTGGGGCAAAACGGACATTGGATTAAATTTCATTGGATGGTCTTTTTCTCCAAAACACATTGGTGTCCGTCTTGACCCACTTCCCCTGTGGCTGTAATGTTTTGGTTGCAAATGTTACATGCTCGTGTAAGCAATACAGTGTAGGTAATGAATTATTGTTCTCAGAAAGATTATTCTCAGTTTGAATGCATTTGAATGGTCTGCATAACGATTCATCCACAGTACGAGTAAGATTACATATCTCAGGGTTGAAAATGTCCACAACGTTTGCAGCTGAGAATTCACTGCACATGTCCGAAAAACAAAAAATCGAAGGATTTTTCAATTTTTTGTTCAATTTTCAATCGAAGGATTTTTGGTACAATTCAAAGAAAATATCATCCCTGAAGGTCAAATGCAGGTCTGCTCACAAACGTCGCCTCTATTCACAAGCTCATCTGGACGAATTCAAGAAGCTGCGCAATGAACTCAATGCGGCTAAGCGTAACGCCGAGACGCAGTACATCCGGAGCTCCCTCCCGGAGGAACTGAAGCATAGACCAAAGAAGTTCTTCAGTTATTTAAAATATAAGACCAAGGGTGCCTCCTCTTCGATCCCTGCTCTGAAGACCCACGATACCGTTGCTTGTGAGCCTGTGCAGAAAGCCAACGTTCTCAATCAATTCTTTGCCTCCGTATTCACGGATGAGGATATAGCGCTTTCCCGAGAAGACATAAGGCCTTTTTCTTCCGAGGCACCTGCTCTCCTTGACGTCCACATTTCTAAAGCAGGAATTATATCTCTTATCAATGACCTCAATCCCAAGAAGTCACCCGGTCCAGATGCTATCTCCGCAAAGTTTCTCAGGACTGCACCTAATGAATTTGCTTCCTTTTTAGAGCTCCTGTACACACGTTGCATTTCTCAGGGCGCCATCCCCAGTGATTGGAAAATTGCGAACGTGACGCCAATATTCAAGACCGGCTCCAGATCTGACCCATCCAACTATCGTCCAATCTCCTTGACCAGTGTTTGCTCCAAATTGTTTGAACATATATTGTGCTCTACACTGGCTTCCTATCTAGAAGTAAATGATTATCTCATTGAAGATCAATTTGGCTTCCGCAAGGGAAGATCCTGTGAAATGCAGTCAGCGAGGGTGTTCCAAGAGATTTCTAGAGCCGCTGACTCGAGCCTCGATGTCGATCTGATATTTCTTGATTTCTCGAAAGCCTTTGATAGGGTACCCCACCAGCGACTCCTCTCGAAATTGGCAGCACTCGGGGTAGGTGGCAGATTTCTAGACGTCTTGCGGTCTTTCTTGACCTCTCGGCAGCAATCAGTTGTACTAGAGGGTGTGTCTTCCGACGTTATTCCCGTAACGTCTGGCGTTCCTCAAGGAAGTGTACTTGGTCCAATTTTATTTCTTGTCTACATCAACGACCTTGCTTCGAAACTGTCCTGTAGTGTGCGTTTATTTGCCGATGATTGTCTAATTTACAAAATCGTCCGTGAGGCTGGAGACAGAGAACTATTGCAGTCGGATCTCAGGCAAATCGAATCTTGGTGTAAAACAAACCAGATGCAGCTAAATTTTGACAAGTGTGCCCTCCTTCCAGTCACATCAAAGTTGTCTCATGTTCAGTTCCAGTACACTCTGAGTTCTGGTGTCTTAAATTCCGTGAACGAATACAAATATCTCGGCTTGACCTTTTCAAGAAACTTGAGCTGGGGTAAGCATGTTTCCTCAGTTATTAGCAAGGCTAATCGTATGCTGTACCTAGTGAGGAGGACTCTAAAGCATGGAACGAGCGACACCAAATCCGCCGCATATTTTTCCCTTGTTAGACCAATCGTAAGCGTATAGCTTCCGATGTACAGATAGCAAGTTGCCAGAAAAAGTCCTGTCCACATATTTGTTTTAGGCAGTTTGCATTGATCAGGTAGGTACACCATGTGTACCTTTGTTACTGACGGCGGATTGTTTATTTTTCCTTCCATAGTGCTTTGTCTCTCTTTCTAAATTGAGGCTGCTTGCGTTTCAGGGAGATAACCTATCCGCTTGCAAAGGTTGCACGATCAGGATTGATATTCAGATGCAGATCTGATTCCCATTCCCCAATCTCATTGATCACTATCCCAAGTTGCTTCTGCACCGCTGCACGCAGGATGTTGATGTTGACACAAGCTGCACATGAATAGTTAAAGTGCGTTCATTTTCAGAATGGTCCGCGCCAAAACTCCCAGCAAACGAAGGTGGGAGCGGGGGCACGACAGTGGTGTCCAAATTGTACAACATTCTTTGCCTGAATATCCGAGTTGTTTCATTTAAGCGCTGTTTTCGAACTGAAATTCCCGAAAGCGCCGGTGGTTCAGTGGCAGAGCGTTGGACTTTCGATCACAAGATCGTGGGTCGAGTCTCGCCATGGGCAAAAGTTTTTAATTTCATTTAGTACATGTTTGCTTGGGCAAAACATATCACAGATGGAAAAGCAACATAAAATGATTTTGAAATTTTCCAGACATGAATGCGCCTGCCTGTGTTCCAGTTGTTGGCAACAACAGCAGATGTGGCCGCAAACCATTGCAAGTCGGTGCCATAATTTTGCAAAGTGAGGGCCAGCGAAGTTTAGAATCAGCGCTGCACCAGAAGTGCACATTTCAAAAGCCAGGAGCGGAACGACCAGCAAACCAGACAGATCGTGGTCACAGAAAATTGAAAAAACTCCGAAAATAGAATTATCAAAAGATTGAGAGGTGAAAACCGACAGAGTTTCGAAAATTGAGGCCCGCAGCTCAAAATCTCAGATTTCCGATTTTTGCACAAATTTGCACATCCCTGTCTGCAAAAAGCGCGCGGACCATTCTGAAAATGAACAGACTTTAGGTATGCATGAAGATAAGGATGCCCATTAATGAACCATACCAGTCATTGCGAATCACATTCGCATTTCCTTTCTTTCTCATTGGAAATAGGTACTGACTTATTTTTTGTTTGCCATTGCTGGAAGAAATTCTGACTAATGGATTTGAACCACTGTGAAACTCTTTGGTTGACGAACAATGGCCGGGATGGGTGAACGATGTGTCACTTGCGCCCAACCAGGGCCGCATTTACCAACAGGACCGATAGGCCCGGGATTGCCGCCCTCGAAGCAAAACTGCGAGGCCAGCAAAAAGTGGCGACGGACACCTTTTGGGGAGGGGGATTTTTCGGAGAACTGTTCATGTGTCGCGGCGTAGTCGTGGCAGGGAGAAAAGCTCGTTATTTGTGGACCACAAAAATTCCGTCCCTGCAACGGATGACTAGTTTTCGGCCATCATTCTTTCAAAACGAACTCCATTTTCGATGCCACTTTCGATCCATCAACACTCGTCAGAAATCGAATCCAAAGACTCTGCAGCCGCCAGCCAGCCCTCCGTTACGGGTTTACCAGGCATCAGCACACGTCAACACTTTTATTTCTAAATGCCTTGGCATTCTTTCTGATTGCAGCTTTCTGATTTCTTCGTTGATTTTTAAAAAAAATATTCCTCTTTTTTACGGGGAAAATGTAAAACTTGTGTTTGACAGAAGATTGATTTTTGACACGTTTTTTCTTTGCTTTGCTGTCCATACCTACACTACAGCTGTGGATCTAATTTGAATTCGCAGATTATCGCTTGGCTTAATCTTAATTTCCATTGAAACCCTTTTGAAACCATTTGAAGATATTTTGAAACCCTTTTGATGACTATGAATCTATTTTTTGAAAGTGCTAAAAATGTTACTTTCTTTTCGTTTCCTTTCTTCTCTGAAACACTTACCAATTTCTGGTTTATGTCCGCTTTGCCTTGTGACTCATGGGGTCAGCCCCGTAGCTATAGGGGGCTTCGGATGCTAAGCCCCTCCTGGAAACTGTCAAGCCTCCCCTGAAAAAATTAAACCCCCAGACCTATCGGGGACTGGGATGAATTCTACCAACTATGGACTGGAGAAAATGTTAAAAAAGATAAGAAGGCTATCGAAATTAGGCTTTTAATAAATACCAAACAAATTCTGTCAACCAAATTTTTCTTTCTTAAGTTGTTATAAGATCCCAAATCAATCAGTCACTCATTGCATCAAAATTGTGCCAATATCAAATTTAAAAATCTGCACGCAGCATTTTTCTGCCGTTTTAAACATTTGGGAGATTTTTCTCTACAGAAGATTTTGATTTTCTTTGTTTCCTTCTCCCCATTATCACTGCGGATCTCCCAGCCCTCAGCAAAATGCAAAAAAAAGAATTTGCAAAATAGACTGGGAAACGCTGAATTTCTTTCTAGGCGATTTTGTACCTCTTGTCAGCCTTTGATTTTTTTCCTTTTTGTGCGATTGTCGGCTGGAGCAAATTTCATGAGATGTCTTGATACCGCAGTGGATCGCTTCCCTCCTGGTATGTGTTATTGTCTTGTCCTGTGGGAAATTTGGCCTCTGGAACACCAATTTTGTGCCTAAAACGAACCCAAAATTTTCAAAATTCTTTGGCTTCTGGGAGGCTCTGCCCCCCAGACCGCCGTCCCCCAGACCCCCCGCCAGGGGCTCTGACTCTTGGAACACCGCTTGGGCTCTGCCCCAGACTCCCATTACTGGGTGGCTCCGCCTCCCAGACCCCCATCTGGTCAGCGCACAGATCTTAGTGTCCATAGGGGATTAGCCCCTATTGAATAAAAGTCCAACGGGGCTGCATGGGGTGTCCGTTTTTGCCGACTGCCTGGGGCAAAACGGACATTGGATTAAATTTCATTGGATGGTCTTTTTCTCCCAAAACACATTGGTGTCCGTCTTGACCCACTTCCCCTGTGGCTGTAATGTTTTGGTTGCAAATGTTACATGCTCGTGTAAGCAATACAGTGTAGGTAATGAATTATTGTTCTCAGAAAGATTATTCTCAGTTTGAATGCATTTGAATGGTCTGCATACGATTCATCCACAGTACGAGTAAGATTACATATCTCAGGGTTGAAAATGTCCACAACGTTTGCAGCTGAGAATTCACTGCACATGTCCGAAAACAAAAAATCGAAGGATTTTTCAATTTTTTGTTCAATTTTCAATCGAAGGATTTTTGGTACAATTCAAAAAAATATCATCCCTGAAGGTCAAATGCAGGTCTGCTCACAAACGTCGCCTCTATTCACAAGCTCATCTGGACGAATTCAAGAAGCTGCGCATGAACTCAATGCGGCTAAGCGTAACGCCGAGACGCAGTACATCCGGAGCTCCCTCCCGGAGGAACTGAAGCATAGACCAAAGAAGTTCTTCAGTTATTTAAAATATAAGACCAAGGGTGCCTCCTCTTCGATCCCTGCTCTGAAGACCCACGATACCGTTGCTTGTGAGCCTGTGCAGAAAGCCAACGTTCTCAATCAATTCTTTGCCTCCGTATTCACGGATGAGGATATAGCGCTTTCCCGAGAAGACATAAGGCCTTTTTCTTCCGAGGCACCTGCTCTCCTTGACGTCCACATTTCTAAAGCAGAATTATATCTCTTATCAATGACCTCAATCCCAAAAGTCACCCGGTCCAGATGCTATCTCCGCAAAGTTTCTCAGGACTGCACCTAATGAATTTGCTTCCTTTTTAGAGCTCCTGTACACACGTTGCATTTCTCAGGGCGCCATCCCCAGTGATTGGAAAATTGCGAACGTGACGCCAATATTCAAGACCGGCTCCAGATCTGACCCATCCAACTATCGTCCAATCTCCTTGACCAGTGTTTGCTCCAAATTGTTTGAACATATATTGTGCTCTACACTGGCTTCCTATCTAGAAGTAATGATTATCTCATTGAAGATCAATTTGGCTTCCGCAAGGGAAGATCCTGTGAAATGCAGTTAGCGAGGGTGTTCCAAGAGATTTCTAGAGCCGCTGACTCGAGCCTCGATGTCGATCTGATATTTCTTGATTTCTCGAAAGCCTTTGATAGGGTACCCCACCAGCGACTCCTCTCGAAATTGGCAGCACTCGGGGTAGGTGGCAGATTTCTAGACGTCTTGCGGTCTTTCTTGACCTCTCGGCAGCAATCAGTTGTACTAGAGGGTGTGTCTTCCGACGTTATTCCCGTAACGTCTGGCGTTCCTCAAGGAAGTGTACTTGGTCCAATTTTATTTCTTGTCTACATCAACGACCTTGCTTCGAAACTGTCCTGTAGTGTGCGTTTATTTGCCGATGATTGTCTAATTTACAAAATCGTCCGTGAGGCTGGAGACAGAGAACTATTGCAGTCGGATCTCAGGCAAATCGAATCTTGGTGTAAAACAAACCAGATGCAGCTAAATTTTGACAAGTGTGCCCTCCTTCCAGTCACATCAAAGTTGTCTCATGTTCAGTTCCAGTACACTCTGAGTTCTGGTGTCTTAAATTCCGTGAACGAATACAAATATCTCGGCTTGACCTTTTCAAGAAACTTGAGCTGGGGTAAGCATGTTTCCTCAGTTATTAGCAAGGCTAATCGTATGCTGTACCTAGTGAGGAGGACTCTAAAGCATGGAACGAGCGACACCAAATCCGCCGCATATTTTTCCCTTGTTAGACCACTTCTCGAGTATTCTTCGGCTGTTTTGGGACCTTTTAAGCTGTGCGAAGTTGAAGCCGTAGAAGCCATCCAGAGGAAAGCGGCGAGATTTGTAACTAATCGATTTGCAAGATTTGATAGCCCCTCCGCTATGATTAAAGACCTAGGATGGTGTTCTCTTGCTGGAAGACGCAAATGCTCGAGGCTTGCCTTGCTCTCTCACATCTATTCTAGTTCATGTTCTTTCCTAACTGACTTGAGATCTTCTATACAGCCTCCAAATTATACTTCTCGATGGGACCATAGAATGAAAATCCAGCAAATAAGCTGTAACAAGGATGTATTCCATTATTCTTTTACTCCTCGCACTATCCGTGACTGGAATTCCCTGCCTCGGGACTTAATGAGTGAATTATACCATTCCGGTAAAGCATCATCCAAGGCCTGGTTTCAAAAGAACCTGTATTCATGTTAAGGCATTGTTTGTTGCTCACATTTTGTCATTCAAGCTGATTCATTGATCTAACAAATTCCCAGGATTTCATTCCCATCGTTTACTTTTACGTTCACTTCATTTGCCTCATGCTTTTCGTATCGATTTTCATGCATTATGAAACTTTGACTGTTCTATATACTCGAAGGTTAACCATTCTGCTTTTTTAGATCTCATCTTCTTTTCGTTTCAGGTCTTAATTTATTCTTCATTTCAGGTTTAATTTTGTTTTATTTTTGTCGTTCCAGGTTTTATTTTCTTTGTCCATTTCAGGCTCGGATGCAGTTTTGACTTTTCCTGAACGTTTAACCTTTTGTGCATGACTGCATGTTAAAAAAAAAAAAAAAAAAAAAAACAAATTAGATACATATAGATAGTTAGATAAGACAAGATAGACATAAGCAAAGTTTTCTGCACTTGGTGGCAGAGAGTGTGTCACAAGTTGTGAGTGTTATGTTAATGTTATTGTGTTAAGAGTCGGACAATGGCCGACAGGTTGAGGTAAAATGGTTGAGGTAATGGCTTTCAGCCAGAGTGGCCCTCCTCGCCGAGCCACCGGCCGTATGGCTGTCAGCTCAGATGGCGGTTGATGATGATGATGATGATGAAGGATCCACAAAACCAACATGGCCGAATTGTTCTTGTTGCGCCCAAAAGTATTCAGATTTCACAAACAATTTTGTTCAATATCCAGATCAAGCAGCGCACTGTCGAGATGTGAAGCGGACCACGCACCAAGGCATCACCAAAATCAACTCTGTTTTAGTGATGCCTTGCACGCACCCTCCTCTTTTCCGTGGCACATGTTGGCACGAACAGCCGACAGGACAGCCCTTATTGTTTCAAAAAATGCAGAACAAAGACGAGGAAAGAAAAACTCATCTCAGCACTCAAGGCGGACGACTTCAACACCGAATTGAGGGCACCACAGCAGAGCGGATTCAAGTGCTCCACAGGGCCTTGCTGCACAAACATGCACACGGCTCTCTCATCTCTTTCCCTTCTGCTCCTTCTTGGCCATGGATTTCGCTTTCACAGAGGAGGCAGTGGAGCAAAGAACAGTCAACTCAAGGACAACTCACCTCATATGCGAGTTCCCGGAACCAGCGTCATGTGAACGCCAACACTGCCAACAGGCGGGGAGCTGATCAATTCGTGCAGCAAGCTGAAAAATGCGCTGACTGCAACAAACTGGCCTTGCTTGGTGTTTCGTGGTTTCTCTGCTCTCTCTTTTCGCTGGGCCACCAAGCAAACCCTCCACGACCGGCCCTCCACGGTTATTTTTTATTTTTCTTTCCTTTGCTGCACACCACATTCCAATCTGACCCCTCTGGATTTCGACCAGAAACACAATCATGCCGTCCCGCTGCCAGAGCACGATGGGTATCTATTTCATCTTATTATTATTATTTATTATTAAAGACAAATACTGCCGCAAATGAAATGGCGACAGGAAGGACAAACACAAGCTCAATGCAGGGAAAGGAAAACTTATCTACGAGCACAAACGTCAATTGCGTGAGAAAAATTCAGAAAGAAAAAACCATCATCAAATGCAACAAACTGATCAATCATACGAAACGAAAGGTCATGGGTGGGTTGTGACGCCTAGGGACTTGCGTGCGAGGCAAATGTACGATGAACTGGAAGGAAGACCATTCCATTCTCTGATAGTTTTCGGAAAATAGGAATTGAAAGCCACATCTTGGTTTCATTTCACTCCTTTTAATGCCTTTTCTTTTGGGATGCTTGTTTGGCCCTGACGCTGAACATCCAGATTGAATAATGTTTAAGAAAAAGATGCGATACCCGGAAAATGAATGCAGCAGAGGTCTGACGCAGGGAGGACACACAGTGCATAGCGTTGTCATATCAGCAAACGTGGACTGATTGGACCATGACAAGGAAAATACTGAAAAATATATGTGGTACCTTCTCCTCTTCCTTGGATCCAGAGATTTTATAAACTGAATAGTATAATTTCTCTGCTTGGACCATGAAGGCATTTGCGTGCATTGCATTTTCTCAAAACCGTGGCAAACAGTTCCAGGAAGATTTCCTGGTTTGAACTTGTGTTCTATGACATGACGTTCAGTTGCATCTGAGATTTTGACAATAATAATTACAAAATTCAATTTTCCCCATTTTCATGTAACTTTTTAAATACCGTGAACACACAAGGGAAAATTTCCAACTTGACCGAGTATCGACCAGAACCCAGACGCCACCATTTCCCAGAAAATTGACACTCACCAAAGTAGGACAGAAAATTCAGAGGGTTAGTGCACACGTGTCTCGTAGAAATGCAGAGTAAAGTATGATGTTGGTTGTCCTGGGCTCGTTCCCGGCAAACTTGAAGTCGACGTATGCGCTCTTGCGTTTCTTTGATCGGCTCGGAAAAGACAGGAACACGTGAAAATCACAAGAACAAGAATGAAGAATGGCACAATTGCACACAAAAATACAAGTAGATAATCGCATAAAACGAAGCATTACCTGTTTTCAATCTCATGGCATGAGGACAGGTTTGGCCAGTTTGGAAACCAAATCTCCGAAAATGACCTGCACAAAAAACGTTGAGATTTGCCGATTGGGATCGGAGCAAAGCACCGTTTTTGTTGCGCATCAACGACGAATCGTTTGCAATTTGTCAGAGTGATAAACAATTATAAATTACGAAGAATTACGATTGGAGAATCGAGAATTTGAGTTGCAGTTCTTGAGCCAATGCAATTCTGTGGCCTAACAGAGAGACGACCCATATGCGTGATACTTTTAATTTCAGAACTTTATAATTTACCCATGTGGCCACCGTGCCAGTTTTTGAGCAAAAATGATTGCGAATGAGAGTGCAAACGACCAATGCCTGTGGCAAGTAACGAGAAGGAAGACCTTCCCGCGAAAGAATACCACGTTTCCGAAACATTAGTGAATTCTTCAGGAATCTTACACGAAATAAGTTATTCCATATTCGTAAACTGTCAGGAAATAACGAGTAACTGCAGGTGTCAGAACGAGCCGAGATTTATACACGAAGGTGTGATCGTTGAGAAGCTGTTGGAGCAAGCAAGTGAGAGGGTAATCTCTGCCGGAAGGCCAATATGAACCTTTTGGTGACTATTTTGTACAGCTTTGTATGACGGTATCCAATTCACCTGAGAACAAGTGGAGATAGCTAAAGGTGCTTGAGCATATCGGTGACGCTGAATTCTCTCCCTTAGACTTCAGATAAATCTTGCTATAATCTGAT
Organism: Sinentomon sp. SZTP_YWyxl; assembly: GCA_030068105.1. NCBI lineage: Eukaryota > Metazoa > Arthropoda > Protura > Sinentomata > Sinentomidae > Sinentomon > Sinentomon sp. SZTP_YWyxl. Next base: position 42,565 of record JASGXE010015068.1, read on the forward strand.
TTCGCCCGGTCTCAATCACAGGACCTTTTTACACGACTAGCGGACGCCAGGTCTTCCACTGCGCCACGAGAAATTTTCCGTTTTCGTGAACTGAAATGCCTCTTTGAAGTGATTCAGCATTTCTGACAACGTTTTGAAATCGTTTTCACGTCGGTCAATTTGGCAAGAAAAAAATGAATTAGCTGCCTACCAATACAAAACTGGAGTGCTTCATCACCAATTTCTGCCGTTTTCCCTATCTTTCGCCAAATTTGGTCGTGACTCATTCGGTT
>JASGXE010015069.1:0-35981 GCA_030068105.1 Sinentomon sp. SZTP_YWyxl
CTCTCCTAAATCTCTCCTTTTCGTACACTTGGGACTTGGTGCTTTGTGACTGGCTTGATTGGACGTGTTGCGCTGCCCTTTGGCAGGGCCCACTACAGCTTGTTTGGTCTGAGGTACCCCCTCTCACATTTTCTAGTGTTCTAAACTCTGTGTTCCTTTCCTAAAATATCTACTTTTCCCTGTCTGCATATGTGCTGTGATGTCTGGTAGTCGGAGGCTTGTTTGGACGTGTTGCTGTACCCTTTGGTGTGGCCCACTATAGCCTGCTTCCGGCTGCTGGTGTTGCAGCTGTACGTGGTCCCTCGCTGTCCTGAAGGTCCCACGCAACCCAACCAAACCCTTTGACATTCTGGGATCCATCAAGTTCGCGAGACGTGCCCAACTTAACCGTCATTGGATTTGATGGCTTCTGGAATGGTGCACGGTGAGAAGCCATGCACTTCATGAAACACCGTTCTCAGCTTCACATGCTGCTTTAATGCGGTGGTAGTGCGCGGCCGATCGCCACAGTGCAAAACCTCGCCGTTACTTGGCTTCGGCCCGTGCGGTGGGTGTAACCGGGGAAACCCGAGATTAACTTTGATGTTGACGATTCCATAATAATTGTTATTATAACCCAACACCTAGGTACCTAACCCAAACTTTCATACCTACCTAACACAACAATTTCAATGCCATGAAGCTCTGCACACCAAGGGATGGGCTTCCAAGGCTGAGGTACAGCCTATTTGCCCAATGCTCTACCTCTCAGAAACGTTTGTTTCCCCATGGACTGAAACATTGGAAGGCCCCCTCACATGGGCATAGACCAATCTTTGTACCTGAAGGGCAAAATGGGTTAGCGCTGAAAGAAACTGAAGGGCTTTTATCCTGAAGGGATAAATATCCTGAATATCTTTTTTTTGGACAATCCTGGTTAAATCATGTGCTGGGGATCTCGGAGAAATTGCACTAGAAAAAGCTCTGGGAAATTGACAAATTTCCAGGGAAACCAACAGAAAGTGTGGTTTATCACAAATTATGCATTCAAACAAACACCTCGATTGTCTGTCAACATTCCAGAACATGTATAAGTAGGTAAGCAACCCCTAGAGAGAGACAGAAAAATGAAACAATGCCAACAGCAACATCATCCAAACTTGTAGCTGGCCTTACCAGTTACCATGCACAAAACAGATTCCATGTTAACATGCTAGGTAGTTACCTACGCAACAAGATTAAAAGGTTCGCTTCCAGGGAAGCCATGGTTTTGTCTTTTGCAGTGTAATAAATTTCGAAATGATTTCCAGCCCATGTAAAAACTGCAAAACCAGACAGCTTGGCAAACTGATCAAATTAAAAGTGCCATTTGTGGAAAATATGAGATAAGTGATGAGGAGAGTGATTCATGTCAAATTTGGTGCAATGAAAACTCTAAGCAATTTCCGATGATCGCAGGGTTTCTAAGTATAAATATATTTATAAATAGACAAAAAATATAAGCCACAATTGGCTATACTCTTTTGCCACATTTTGAAGAATGACGTGATAATAAAAGGATTTTATGATGCACGATAGGTGGACAGAATTTAACGTGACACATGACATAGGAGTGGCATTCAACAAGGAATTCAATTCTCATAGCATTTCACAACTCAGTGAAATGCACTAGGTATCAATTGAATCGCAAATCGAAAGAAGTTGTCTGAAATGATGATCACAGGAAGAGATAAGAACAGCACAAGTTGCATTTTTACTCGCCAATGGCTTTCTTCCTTCAAATTAGGCAACGGGTATTTGTTCATTAAAGCCAAGTGTGGCTAAGCAAACAGGGTTTGCTTTGTTGTATTCTGTTTGTTTTTCCTTTATGTTATTGGATCGCAGTTATTTATTTTGTTATAGGTTAGGTAGGCAAGGTTAGGTTTGGCTTCATTAGGTTTCTTTTTTTTGGGTTTGGCTTTAAGTTTTCCAATGCGAAACCGTAGCAATATACCCTAACCTATAACAAAATAAATAACAACAACAAAAATCCCCTTTTACGTCTTGTAGGTCATTTGGAGATAAGGCTGACGTCAAAGGGGGACACAATGGCACGGCTAAGAACAGATTTTCTGAAATTGTTTCCGTGCAATTATGCAATTTTGCCCCCCCCCCCCGTATAAAAGACTTGAGCTGGAATGTTTACACCCTTCTACGATTGCTTCATCAGCATTGCTGGCACTGACAGTCTCGGATTAGGCAGTTTTCAGTGTTTGGATAGGGGTACCCTTGGAAAAAGAACAGGGTACCCTCTTGAGCATCTCTGGTTGCAGTGACAAGTGACATTCGAGAACGGCCGTATACCTCATTTCCACTCACACCCTTTGCGCTTTAGCACAGCTGTCAATTTAGCAGATGGGTGAACGCTTCACAGAAATGGAATAGGAATAGCGTTGTAATTAGAAATTAAAGTTTCACAACACCAATCTGCCATCGAATTGACTGCTGATTTTAAGCTGAGTGTGTTTGCGAGAGTCTGGCTGCCGGTGAAGTTTAGTGAAGGTACATTCAACGGCAGAATTTCGGAAGCTTTGATTCATTCTAAAACCTTTTGACGTTGCCATGGAAACCGTTTTATTTGTTTTGCGACTGACGGTTGTGCAATCGTATAGAATAAAATTTCCACATTTTTTCACCGATCGCAGAGAAAAATTAATCAGCTCTTCGCTTCCGTAAATGATAGAAAAATTCCAATTTTGGGCTAAATTTGTTGAAAACGTTTTGAGTTATCGATTTCCATCGAAAATCGACAATTCAAAACAGGGCTTGTGTTTTCAGTTTCCGGTTAAAAATAACATTTTGTCTTTGCAGACGCCGCATTCGCGTCTGCTAAAGACAAAACAATAATGAAAAACATAACGATTTTACAAAAATTCCAGAGATATCTCTCATAAAATACACACAAATAAGACCAGACATGAATCTGATAATATATCTACACTTTTCTTTCCTGCCATTGCCACTACCTCCTCCAAAATTTTTTCACATATTTCAGCTTTCACTTTCCAGGCCCCCTTTAAAGAATTTTCTGAACAATTTTTTCTCACTGCGTAGTGCCACTTGAATAGTTCTTGCTGGCTTGGCAGTTTTTGTCAGCCCCTCATTGTCAGCATTGATTAGAAGACTTACAAGCCTGAAAATGCCCACTTGATCTCTGCTTACCTGTGGAATGAGAATTGCTCTTTCATTGGAAAAATGGGGACATTTCAGAAGGTAATGTGCCTCATCCCCCACCTCATTCAGTGTGAACAAAGTCTGTGTTCATATATGTTTGCCACCCATTTGGCTCTCACAGATGGGACAAGGTTGTTGGCAAAAAAGAACTGTACTAGCACTTGCTTGAGGCTATCTCCAAAATCAGACATCAGAAAACTGCTGCTCCCTAATGGTTGTCTTAAACAGGAATAAACAATTCCTCGCTTACTATTTTCCATGGAAGCGCCCCACAGCTGTATAAACTGATCCCGCTGCTGCCCCTCAATGAGTAGTAAGGCCTGTTTTGGGTCCGGATCTACATTAGACTGCACTAAATAACCCAGACCCAAACCACCCAGAAACTTCTGGAATAAGGGACACCAGGTCTTGTTCTGCCGTACACAATATTTGGTATAGATACAAAAGTCATACAATGCTCTAACTGGGCGTGTCCTATCCAGCTTAATAATGTGACACCAAAAATTTGCCAACCGCATTCGTGCTTCAACTTGAATGCTCCAAGCTCCTGCTTACCCATATACACAATAGTCAGGAGTAGTCTTTGGAAGTCCTGGCAAAAATTTAAAATAGTTCTTGAACGCTCTCTCCAGCAATTGTACCTATATCTTTTTCACACAAGTGAAGTGCCCAGATTTCAGCCCCATATAACAGCACAGGTTCTACAATTCTGTCAAACAACTCGAGTTTGTTATTGAGGCTTAGAGGTCCCAGTCGTTGAATTTTTGCCTTCAATGCATAACCAGCACGCAGTGCTCTCTGTGCTAAATCCTGGGCCACATTTTTGAAAGGCTGCTGCCCATGAATCACAAGCCCCAGATACTTGTAACTGTTGACCACTTGCAGTTCTGAGCCATTCAGGAACCATGACGGCTGTAAGTCCTGTGGCTGTGCAGGGCCTCCATTGAAAATGACTACTTGTGTCTTACTTTCATGATCACAAAAGATCACAAAAGATTTGACAAACGTCGCATTCATAGGACCTTTCTCCAGTATGAACTCTTCCGTGCATCATTGATGTTCAGAAGACAATGAAAAAATCATTGATGTTCAGAAGACAATGAAAAAATATGGGACAAATTCCACGAGTGTGTCATTGTTTGACTTTTCTTTATCTTAACCATCACATTGATTGGTAAATCATTGGGAACATAACTTGGTGTTTTGTTTTGCCCTGAAGCAAAAAACTTACAAACAAAAAATGTAAAAAGACTCGTAAACAAGTTGATAATGATGCACAAAAACTGTACAAATTAAAAGGAAAATAAGTGGGTAGATACCTATCAAAGGGGAGGAACACATAAGTAGGTTTCCTTCCTGACAACGCAGGCAGCCTCGATTGCCGAAAGTTGACACTGTTGAAGTTGGAACGATTGTGGATTGTTGTCAAACAAAGGAGTTGTGTCAGTGTAATAATTCTTCCTGTCACTTTCCAAATTTTAAAGTTGCTAAATTTCGTATGCAAAATCATCGACTGCCGTCACAAGTGGAAATCCCAAAGAATGTCGGGGTCATTGGCAGTGCACCATTAGACAGCACAGCCCAATGTGGAGAGAAGCAAAGGAGAAGAACCATTATCCCTAACAGCACAGTCAGGCAATTTCCTATTTATTGATAGGACCAACTAATCAGGGATGCTGCCTAATTTTTGTTTTTAATTTTAAGCTGTTTTTATGAAAATGGCATGGGCTCACAATTTTTTTTTTTGTTTTTATTCTCAAACAGATTTTGTGTGTCAGGTGTGTCTTAAACTGCCTACCTAGAAACTTCTTTTGCAATCATGTAGGTCGGTACCTACTTGCACGTAAAAGTTATGCAGAGCATAATTGTTTGCTTGCTTCGCTACCTACCTACTGTCTTTACGATGACCTAATGAAGTGTTCTATAATGTTCTTCAGGGTAGGCCTATCCCGGCATCATTTGAACTTCGTTATGATTTGCTTGAAATAAGTGTCTTTCCTGACTAGTGGGGTTCCGGCCTGCTGCCCATTTCTTGTCAGCATTAATTAAACAGCATTGCAGCCCTTGATGAGATTATGCCTAGTTTAAGTGCAATATTTTCAACTATATTCTTGGCATACGTTTTGTATTCATTGTGGACAATTGCTGGTCTTTTCAAATTGCCAAGTTGCACACCTGCTTCGAGGGGCTCATCATCATGTCTGACATCTTTCTTGACCGGCAAGACACAACTACAGGTTGGTACCTAATTGTTGTTTGCTTGTTACCTACCATAGATATGTTGATAGGCCTGTCTAAGCCCAGCTTTTGGTTGATGCAGAAACATCAGGGTTGACTACACTCATTTTCCTTGTCGATTTTCTCTCCATTTTACAGGAGAGTGCTCTGCTGACGTTTTGAGGGCATCACACTCCTCGTTGACGAAGCAACAACAGTTGTTGCGTCGTCAACGTGGAGTGTGATGCCCTCAAAATGTCAGCAGAGCACTCTCCTGTAAAATGGAGAGAAAATCGTCGAGAAAAATGAGAGTACTGGTTTTGTTGTGTCGTCAACGTGGAGTGTGATGCCCTCAAAATGTCAGCAGAGCACTCTCCTGTAAAATGGAGAGAAAATCGTCGAGAAAAATGAGGGTACTGGTTTTGTTGCATCGTCAACGTGGAGTGTGATGCCCTCAAAATGTCAGCAGAGCACTCTCCTGTAAAATGGAGAGAAAATCGTCGAGAAAAATGAGAGTACTGGTTTTGTTGTGTCGTCAACGTGGAGTGTGATGCCCTCAAAATGTCAGCAGAGCACTCTCCTGTAAAATGGAGAGAAAATCGTCGAGAAAAATGAGGGTACTGGTTTTGTTGCATCGTCAACGTGGAGTGTGATGCCCTCAAAATGTCAGCAGAGCACTCTCCTGTAAAATGGAGAGAAAATCGTCGAGAAAAATGAGAGTACTGGTTTTGTTGTGTCGTCAACGTGGAGTGTGATGCCCTCAAAATGTCAGCAGAGCACTCTCCTGTAAAATGGAGAGAAAATCGTCGAGAAAAATGAGAGTACTGGTTTTGTTGTGTCGTCAACGTGGAGTGTGATGCCCTCAAAATGTCAGCAGAGCACTCTCCTGTAAAATGGAGAGAAAATCGTCGAGAAAAATGAGGGTACTGGTTTTGTTGCATCGTCAACGTGGAGTGTGATGCCCTCAAAATGTCAGCAGAGCACTCTCCTGTAAAATGGAGAGAAAATCGTCGAGAAAAATGAGAGTACTGGTTTTGTTGTGTCGTCAACGTGGAGTGTGATGCCCTCAAAATGTCAGCAGAGCACTCTCCTGTAAAATGGAGAGAAAATCGTCGAGAAAAATGAGGGTACTGGTTTTGTTGCATCGTCAACGTGGAGTGTGATGCCCTCAAAATGTCAGCAGAGCACTCTCCTGTAAAATGGAGAGAAAATCGTCGAGAAAAATGAGAGTACTGGTTTTGTTGTGTCGTCAACGTGGAGTGTGATGCCCTCAAAATGTCAGCAGAGCACTCTCCTGTAAAATGGAGAGAAAATCGTCGAGAAAAATGAGAGTACTGGTTTTGTTGTGTCGTCAACGTGGAGTGTGATGCCCTCAAAATGTCAGCAGAGCACTCTCCTGTAAAATGGAGAGAAAATCGTCGAGAAAATGAGGGTACTGGTTTTGTTGCATCGTCAACGTGGAGTGTGATGCCCTCAAAATGTCAGCAGAGCACTCTCCTGTAAAATGGAGAGAAAATCGTCGAGAAAAATGAGAGTACTGGTTTTGTTGTGTCGTCAACGTGGAGTGTGATGCCCTCAAAATGTCAGCAGAGCACTCTCCTGTAAAATGGAGAGAAAATCGTCGAGAAAAATGAGAGTACTGGTTTTGTTGTGTCGTCAACGTGGAGTGTGATGCCCTCAAAATGTCAGCAGAGCACTCTCCTGTAAAATGGAGAGAAAATCGTCGAGAAAAATGAGGGTACTGGTTTTGTTGCATCGTCAACGTGGAGTGTGATGCCCTCAAAATGTCAGCAGAGCACTCTCCTGTAAAATGGAGAGAAAATCGTCGAGAAAAATGAGAGTACTGGTTTTGTTGTGTCGTCAACGTGGAGTGTGATGCCCTCAAAATGTCAGCAGAGCACTCTCCTGTAAAATGGAGAGAAAATCGTCGAGAAAAATGAGGGTACTGGTTTTGTTGCATCGTCAACGTGGAGTGTGATGCCCTCAAAATGTCAGCAGAGCACTCTCCTGTAAAATGGAGAGAAAATCGTCGAGAAAAATGAGAGTACTGGTTTTGTTGTGTCGTCAACGTGGAGTGTGATGCCCTCAAAATGTCAGCAGAGCACTCTCCTGTAAAATGGAGAGAAAATCGTCGAGAAAAATGAGGGTACTGGTTTTGTTGCATCGTCAACGTGGAGTGTGATGCCCTCAAAATGTCAGCAGAGCACTCTCCTGTAAAATGGAGAGAAAATCGTCGAGAAAAATGAGAGTACTGGTTTTGTTGTGTCGTCAACGTGGAGTGTGATGCCCTCAAAATGTCAGCAGAGCACTCTCCTGTAAAATGGAGAGAAAATCGTCGAGAAAAATGAGGGTACTGGTTTTGTTGCATCGTCAACGTGGAGTGTGATGCCCTCAAAATGTCAGCAGAGCACTCTCCTGTAAAATGGAGAGAAAATCGTCGAGAAAAATGAGGGTACTGGTTTTGCTGCGTCGTCAACGTGGAGTGGGATGCCCTCAAAATGTCAGCAGAGCACTCTCCTGTAAAATGGAGAGAAAATCGTCGAGAAAAATGAGTGTACTGTTAACCACAACTCTTCTAGTTTCCAAAATATTGCCAATAGCGAGTTCCTATACCTAGCAGGATTGTTTTTGCCAATAGCCAGTGTGGTGGATTGGGTAGATCGCCTGCAGACTTCATTTCTGCTCGATTGGAATATCAGCCGTAAGGTGGTTCATGTTGTAATACGGAAACATGATGGGACAGGCCAAACATGTCCCGTTTTCAAACAGGGTGGTGTGGCTGAACTTCACTTTTTTGAAAAGAAATTTGCAAATCATTCAGATTTTTCTGCACATTGTGCTCACCATCTACCGTACTACCTGTTTCTTCGATTTGTGTGGAACTTCAAATGACTGTGGTATCGGTGGCGACCATTTTCCATGGGTGGATAACGCAATGTTGATTTTTCCTCTAGGGCTACCAAGTAGGTAGGTAACCAAATTTTGAGCATAAAAATGATTTTGTACTGGTTCCTCACCAAGGAAAATAAGTGAATTTGGTATTTGTCCAAACAATGTAGCAATGATACCTAGGTGCCCGCCTAGGCGCCTAATCGAGTTGGCAAGCACAAGTTGCTCTTCAATGGTAGGCACCGACCTAACTCCGGTCGTATGCACCAAAGCCCTAAGCTTGAAAAAAGTCAATTCCATGTTCAGATGCACCTTTCTCAAGGATGGAAAAATACTGTTGTGCATAGAAATCAAATTTTACAACAGAGTTTTTTTTCATAAACATTTTATGTAAAGAAATCTGTTGGAAAATTTGATTTCTATGCACAACAATATTCCTTTTCCATCGTTGAGAAAGGTGCATCTGAACATGGAATTGACTTTTTTCAAGCTTAGGGTTTTGATTATGGTTAGTGGCTTTGGTGCATACGACCGTACATATCGATTAAGCAGGTACCTACCTACCTATCTAGTCATGTTGATTTTTTGGAACCATTCATTCATTCCCCCTTTATTGTTGTTTTCTTATTTTATTGACGTTTATCCTTGTTTATTTTTTTCAATAAAGTAGGTACCCATATTTCCCTCCAACTTTTCTATTTCCATTTTAGTTGGTTGTCTGCTCAAGTTCCATAGCCAGCAACGAGATAGCTCACATGACGCTAGTTGATGTTTGGCGAGACTTTGATTTTAGGAACCCACATGAAATGTAGGTAAGCTTGGGGTGGACGGTACCTACCTATTTATTATTTTGCTGGATGATTAATTTTCTTGGCTGTTCTTGCAGTACCTATAACCCATTTGGGTGACCTTCGAAGGTCAAAAGACTCCTTCAGCCTGTTAGGTGAACAGGCTTGTAGGTACCTACATAGCTGAATGCCAATTGAGCACTCATTACAGTTGAACGAAAGAAAGAGAAAGACATTTCAGTGTACGTGGGTCGGTAAATGAGTTTTGCAAGTTGGCCCAGAGCTTGGCTGGCGTTCACCCGATTTCAGTGATTTTTTGGTAACTTGTGGCGACAACCCTTTCTGACCAATGTTCCAAAGGGAAACTGAATCAGCCTCCGTGACACTTAGATGCATGCATTTAAAAATGTTCCGGTTTTTACTCTGCCGAAAAAGCATGGTTGTTCTGGAATAGGATCGACAATTTCAATTGTTCATTCAGATGTATCCCCATGAATACGCCACCAAAATTCAGACCACTTTAGTAGTTGTTCACCCGGGTCAGTAACCCCTGTTTGCAGCTACTGGTTGGTGGTTTCAATAATCCCAAAATGGTACAGGGTGTTTCAAAGACAACCCTCGTTATGGAGTGAAAATACCAGCCACGAACGGAACAGAATATCGATGGCGTAAGAGAGTGGTACCACATAGTGAGAGCGCACCTGCTGGCGATTTTGCCTTCAATAAGTGCCTATTCTGTGGCACAGTTTCAGCAATCTACCTTGATTACAGAAGACTCCGCGGAAACTTTAGATCAAATGGTGTCTCAGGCAAACTGTCCAAACACCATTGAGAAGAAAGGTAAATCAACAAGTCCGTACGCAAAGAAAACAGGGATGGGCAAGGTAGGGTACCTTAGAGGGGGGGTAAAGAGGTCTACGACGGGGGGGGGGGTAGGGCACCGAAAATGCGGGGGGTCTGGGGGGCGGCAGCCCCCCAGCATGGGGGGTCTGGGGGGCTGTGCCCCCCAGCGGGGGTCCAGGGGGCAGCGCCCCCGGCAGGGGGTTTGGGGGACAGCGTCCCCCAAAAGCTGAAGCTTTTTTGAAAAATTAGGGTTCCTCAGATGCCATTTTACGACATTTCAGGTCCTTTTTTCCTTATCCTGGAGGGTTTGCAGTCGCAATAGATGGAGTAAGGAAATACCTGTCAGACACGACTTTCTGGATGAGTTTTTTTTTTCATTTTACCATTTTCTGTAAATCAAAACAGAAAGTACAAAAGAAACAGAATGTAGCTATTGAAGTCCTGGGGTGTGCAGGGCACACACCAGGACTTCGGCCAAGGGTCCCCTCGGAAAAAGGCTAGGGGGGGGTAACATCGGCCGAAGGTCGAGGTTACCCCCCCTAGCCTTTTTCCAGCAGGGGAATCAAAACAGGAATTACAAAAGAAACAGAATGTTGCTATTGAAGTCCTTCCTGGTGTGTGCAGGACACACGAGGACTTTGGCCAAAGGTACCCTTGGAGAAAGGATAGGGGTTAACCTGAGCCAAAGGCCGAGGTTACCCCCCCCGGCCTTTTTCCGGCAGGGGAATCAAAAAGGAAGTAGGTACAAAAGAAACAGAATGTTGCTAATGAAGTCCTTCCTGGTGTGTTCAGGGCACACACCAGGAAGGACTTTGACAGCAACATTCTAGGGTGGGGGTAGGGGGGGGTAACCTCGGCCAAAGGCAGAGGTTACCCCCCCCCCTAGCCTTTTTCAGGCAGGGGAATCAAAACAGAAAGTACAAAGAAACAATGTTGCTCCTATTGAAGTCCTGGTGTGTGCCCTGCACACACACCAGGACTCTTTTCCCACCTTTTTCCGACGGTACCCTTGGCCTTCGGCCAAGGGTACCGTCGGAAAAAGGCTGGGGGGGGGTAACCTCGGCCGAAGGCCAGGGGGGGTAACCCCCCCTACCCCCCCCCCCTATGCTCAACCCTGAAAGAAAACGTGAAATTATTCAACTGTGGCTATTCAAAATTATCACCAGAGAATAGACAAATGTGACTAAACTTAATTTTGCTGATGGACAAACTTCTGCAAGGTATTGACCCAGTTTGAATGGATGAAGATGCGCATCACCAAACGGTTTTTCCTCATCAACCCCTTCCTGGTATGTGCATTTTCGACATGGATTTCGATGCTAATTGGGCTGGAGTTAGTTGGCATCCTTCACAAACATCATGCAATCACATGACTGGACCAAATTGGGACACACATGACAGGCGTCTTTTCAAACCCCACCAAAATGAGTCCATGTGGCTCTCACATTCCGAGGACCGTAAGTCGTTGACGGAGTCCATCATCACATAAAGTGAAGAAAACGGGGATGCCCTTGAAACGCTAAACACTCTGCGTTGGGGTTTATTGACTTGGGTAATTCTCTTATTTTCAATCACGACGAGACATTAGCTTTTACCTAAGGGTCCACCATGGAAACAGTTTCCAGACAAGGTCAACCTGGCTAGAAAAGAATCAACACATTTATCAAAAACATTAACGAACCTGTATTGACATCCTTTACATTTATCGACTGCAGCAAACAATTACCATCAATGGGGAATATACTTTGGACGAAAGGGAGAATCGCAAAGATCGAAATCGATGATGTATCGTTCCTTAGAGTTCGTACCTAGCACACGCCCTACAAACTCTTGCAACCGCGTGGTGCAACGCGCCAACCTGAGGAATCGCCTGTCCTATCCGCACACACAGGGAGAGTCTTTGGAAGGGCGCAGGTGAATGACCTTGCTGCGTTGCTTTATCGACATCCCTGATCATTGTCGAGAAGAGAAAGATTCCACGGCGGTTGGACCGGCCATGGATTTTACAACCATCAGTCGATTCAGCAATTGACTACTGAATCAGTTGCTCTCGTCGAGAGTTCGTCAACTTTTGGTTGCTGATGCACCAAGTGTCGCATTCGATTTTGGTTGACTGCATCGACACAGTTCAAGATTGGCCACCAACTTTCCTCGATTCGGACTCGACACAACAGAATTGACTTTTGTCGACACTCGCGTTCATTGTCATGTGCGCTTGGCAACATGAACTTTCAGCACGAAACTAGCGTTCGACGAATTTTGTGCAACGCACATTGGCAACACCATTACTCTTTCCGGAGAGATCTAACGTTCGACGGAATTGGATTCGATTGACAACAATCACGATACTCGAATAATCGACCGAAGATGATTTGATTGACAACAATCACGAAACTCGAACATTCGAAAGGATCAGGCAAGTACGGCATTGAATTCGCTGCAAATCAATTTTGACAACTTCTCGTGTCCACCAAAACAATTTCCGAACCAGAATAATTGACAGAATAAACGTGGCGAATGGAAGAATAACTTGACGTGGCTTCAGCTTGCAGAAATCCCCTTGAAAAACTCCAAAATCCAACAGAAAACTTTCCATTTCACCGCCAACAGCGGCAGCAATTCCAACCTCAATCACATCTCAGCTCCAACTCCCCGTTTTTCAACGCCATTGCTCTCTTCCCGTTCGTTTTCCCCGGTCACGTGATCATGGCTGTTTAGTCCCTGCTTCTTTTGAAAATTTAAACGCCCAAAACCAGACATTCGTTTTTCGTCTCTGCAATTGAATTTTCGGTCGCCGCATCGTTCAAAAGCGACAAGCTCCTGCCATCTGTGGACAGTTGATGAATTTATTTCTTGGATTGCGCCATCTGTGGGATTTTTGTCAGTATTTTTCCCCCGGCAAGTGCTTCCTTTCGCCATCTTGTTTTCCGGAGTTTGTTGTTGCGTGCGGTTGTGTTTTTTGTCCATTTTGCAGACTCAACCAGCCTGTATTTGTTACACCCTGCAGGAGAAAAAAGTTGTTCTAGGTGCCCATTCTCAAGGTAAATGTGGGAATGCACTGCACCACTTTTGACCTTTTCTGAAAATTCGAAAGAACATGGCAGTGATGCAATTTCTTCGGGTCAAACACTTTGCAAAATCAGCCAATTCAGATGACAAAAGTAACTCATTTCTTAAAACTATAGTTTTCCAGATAGTCGCACAAGATGGCTGAAAATTTGCAATAATCTGGCGAAAGAACACATTTTTTGATTTTTGGAAGTACACTTAATGTATATAGTTCCTTTTCAATTTTTGCGGCCAACTTGCAAAACTCATTTATCGACCTTCGTATTTTTTATGTTCACTTAGGAGTGTGGGGAAAATCTTAACATCCAAAATCTTAATACTTAGGTACCTATCCAAAACATATGACATAGGCCACCTACAAGAAATCAAGAAAACCTGTACCTAATATCTTTTACTGCACATTTCTCTGAAGTCAAATTTCAGTTATTGCCAAGAATCAAATTGACCGTCTACTGTCTCCTATGGGAAAGTGATTTTCAGCTGGAGATCAAAGCTTTTTCAAAGTTCGTGTTCATCCTGGAACCAAATTGGCTCCAAGGAATGTTTTTACTCTCTGATTCATTAGGTACCTATTCAAGGAGGCCAATTGCATATTCGATCTTTGCGAGTAGGTGACCTTTTTCAGATGCGTGTTGATAAGCGTTGGTTAGTCCTGAAAGTCCGCGATCTGCAGTTCCCGCGCTTTACCCAACTTCACCAGTTCTTCCTTATCCTAACAAGATGATTGATGTTGCTGCAGTTAGACTCAGGCCTTCGTTATGAAATGTTATGTTGGACCAGTTTGTTGGGTTAACTTGAAGCTGATGATTGAGCTGAGGAAAAAGTGCCCGATCAGCGAGCTTCATTGTTCACAGGATTGCAACTTCTTCAATCAGCATTTACCATTTCTGGTGAGATGAGCGAGTCTTATCCATTCGTGGATGAAATTCGAGCCTTAGGTATCCATTCATCTACCAATGGATAAGGCTCGAATTTCATCTCACCAGAAATGGTATACCCAAATGCTGATCAACCCATTTATGGTGTACTCGTAAGTGCAACTTCTTCAATAAAAAAAACTGCCAAATCACAGTCTGAGCATCCAGGAGTGTGTTGCAACCATCATGATAGCAGAAAATGACATTCCACCACGATTGATAATTTAATGAAGCCAAGATGGTATTCTTTGCTAATCCGCCTGTGATTTTTTCTTTCAGCGAACTGACCATTCAACTTTCAGAGCAGACACGCAGGAACGGGTCTGCTTACATTCATTTCTTTGCCATTCCTGCCCTGCCTGCAAATGTCAAAAGTGATTGGAAGCTACTAATCAAAACAGCACATGCGGTCTATGTGGGAGCTGCACTAACTGAATATGCTCTGCCTCAGCAGGCGGCTGGTCAACTACTCGGTGGAAGTTCAAAAGTAGCATTGAAGGTAAGTAGGTTTGCACCTGGCTGAAAAGGAGAACGAACTTGCTGTGAAAAGGAGAATGAACTTGCTGAAGTTCATTGTTTGAGCTTTGTACAGGTCTTTCCTTTGAAACTGATCTGTACACAATGGTGGATGCGTTGTAGAAAGCTGGACTTTCATGCCGTCATAACAAGCTTGACCATGCTTTACCTAGGTATATGGCTTGTTGGCCGCTCACTCTCGACACATCTGCAAGCTTTACGTGCCAAATCTGCTTTAGGGAGGTGGGACCAGCTTTCAATAATTCGTAATGGCATAATAGTATTTCTCCATATGCAGGACAGTTTCAAAGGACACACTGGTATTTCTCCAAATGCAGAACAGTTTCAAAGGAAACACTGACAAGACCAATGTAGCTTAAATTCCCGTTAGAAAGCAATTAGGATGTGTTCCCGGTCATGGCGGGGTTTCCACAGTTGAGAAAGTCAGGGGATCATGTCAAATGTTAGGAAATGGTTCTTACCTAACCTTAGAAAGAATGGGATGCCAGAGAAATTCATAAAAGTTCATGAGGACTTGGTAAGCCTTCCTGCATATGAAAAAGTGAATAAAGGAGGTAGGTATGTACCTACAAAAAAATAAAAAAATTAAAAAAAAAAGTTTTGTTCTGAAGCGAGATCATTTCAACATATTTATTTCCAGTTGTGCTCAATGCCTTTAATGAATTGCCAGATGCCTAAAATAACATCAACATCCGTGCTGAGCCAGGACATGTTTGCTCATACGAATGTGCTGAAAGGATAACCATCTACTGTGTATTTTCCCCTTAAAACAGGAGCAAAACTCATCAGCTATTCCTTCACCAAAGCCATTGGTTCCTCCTCCGTCTCCTGCTAGCCAGGATAAACCTGTCACCCATCTGAAGTCGAAAGTAGTGTTTGGAGTGATGACTGATCCCATCGAAGTGCCTATAAGGAAAGCAAACGAGCTAATTCCGATGCACATCAGGTTAGCAGACAGGGATGCATGGATGGCAGTGCATTGCTATCACTCTTTGTTGACCAACTCTTGTTTTTGTATATTTTTGGTCTATAAGGTCTGCAAATTATGAAATGTGTTGTGATACTTGTGCCTGACATGACGTATCATGTCTGTAATTTATTTCGACGCACAGGTATTAATTGTAGAGTCTCAAAGTGTCAAAATTTTGGTTTTCAGTTGATATTTTCTTCCATTTACACTAACTTATGTGCCGCTCCACGATTTTTTTTTACAAAAAATCTAAAAAAAAACAAACCTGTTTTCTTGGGATGGCTGCCAAAAAAGCGCAAGGGATGATTTCCAAAAACATGCATTTTTTCTTTTTGGTGATGACTTCGATAAATATGCGTATTTTTGGTGGGTAGGTAGGTTACTGCTGTGTTTAGCATCCAAGAGAGTAGGCCGTGTGGGTAAGGCTGCAAATTATGGAAATGTGTTGTGACTAATGAGTAGCGCACGTTGAAAATGGTGATAATTTTTGGAAAATTTTGCTCAAAAGTCTAAAAATTTCGTTATTTGGCGGTGGAAAAAAGGCTAGAACCTGTCAAAAACGCATTTTCAGTCATTTTTACAATGTGATTGCTTTGAATTTTGCAGGAACATATTGGAAAAATGATGTAAATAAACTGAAGAAGAGACTGAGAAAAGAGCAAAAGAAAGCTTTAATTTTTCAAATGTTTTTGTGCACTATGATTGCCAATTAATTACCTAAAAAAGGAAAAACACGACTTTTTTGCATGTAGGTATATCGTGAAAAGGGAGATATTTCGTGGAAATCTATGAATTTCGTGGAAATTTTCACATTTCGTGGAAAATCGCCCATTTACAATTGCAAGAATTGGCTTTAAATTGACTGAAATGATAAAGAAATCACAAAAGATGGTTGAAATGACTGATTTCGTTTTGGCGGTGACAATTCCTTTTCACCATTTTCAGAGTGCTCTACTAATGAGTTAATGACCCTAGAAATGGCCAGGTATCAAGGTATTTGGGCTTCTTGTCTTGTGGATTTTTTTGCAAACATTTTGGATTTGATTTGAAGTTGTTGATTTGAATTATGTCACTTTTATCTGATCAGGTTGACCAAAAAAGGACAGATATTGCCTCTGTTATACGTCGATTCATTGAGCATGCGCAAGGAGCACTTAACTCCGATATCCATGTCAAACACCACAGTCAATGTCACATTGTCATACTCTCCCATGTCATTTGGGAAACTGAGGTCAGTGAAAATGACCAGGTGGATTGTTTGTGGGAACCTATCTACATTGTAAAGTGGGGTCTGTCATGGATTGCTTATTTTTGAAAGTATTTGTGGTTCTTTTCAGAATTAGATACCTGTTTTTGGACTGTAAGATATTACATTGGTGAAAAGGAAAAACAACATTGGTGTGCGCAAGTGAACTGAATTTTTGCTGCTCATAGCAACCCCATCGAAAGAATGATCAATGCTCTCTAAATACACTTGGAGCGAACACCTAAACGCCTAGGTACCTACCTGATGTTGCTCTTACCAGATGGTTATTTTGACGATTTCGTCACCATTTTTTGTAAATCCTGGCTTACTTTGAGAGGCCTTCGCAGTCATGTCCCCAGATGGGAACACAATGATTCCGCCCTTCCCTTTGTACCTATTACCCGTACAGAAATTATAAATTTTGGCAACAGACATTACGAATATCCCAGTGCCCAAAAAGAAAAGATTGCCTGTTGCCACAAGCGAGCAGAGTTCCTACATTTTTAATGGATTTGGACTGAAGCCTGTGAAGCATCCTGCCACAAAATGGCATGATGGACATCATCAACTGATGCAAAATTGGCATTTTCCGAATTTTTTCAAGAACTCAGCCATAAGAATAAAAAATTAAAGTTCCCATTTTAAACCCGTTTTCAAAACCTGAAACTTTTAGTAGCTCAACTTTGCTGCAATCTGGTGTTTCTGTTTCTGCTGGCTACGTTAGAGAAGAGAGGAAAAGGGTTTCGGAGACAACTAAAAAAATGGAAAAGAAAAACACTGTGGGTGATTGAATTCGGCTCTTTCTCTGAACAGAGAGTGCTCTTTCAGAACAGATTTCTATTTTTCTGCACAGAGAGATCTCTTTCGGAACAGTGCTCTTTTTCTGAACAGAGGCAGTGGAGAGATCATGGCAGGGTTAACGCTAACTCCGGAGAAAAAGCTCATACGAGGCAAAATTTTAACATTGGATCAGATACCTAGACAAAATTTGCCTCGCATTGGCGTTAGGTACCTCAGGAGTTAGCATTAACCCCGCCATGATCTCTCCGCCGAGAGTGTTCTGTTTCTGAACAGCGCATGCTCTTTTTCTGAATAGAGAGTGCTGTTTTTCTGAACAGAGAACAGCTGAAACTGATATGTCATCTCTGTGAGGTGATTTTCGAGAAGGCAGTACCAAGCTTCACTGCACATGTAAAAAGCAGGTAGTGTAAGTCTGTTTGGTCAAACTGGGACATCACTAATTGGCTTGGTTGTAAACTGTGAGCAGCCCATCAGTTGTCAGTTCTCTTGGGGGAAGAGAGTTTGTTCATTTGCAAAGCCTTCCTCCCTACCTAGTTGAACTGTGGCCAGCTGTTTTTTGAATCGTTTTATTTTACAACGGTTTAAATATTGAACTGCGCAACCCTGGAATAATTTTTGAATTTTCAGTCTGATTTCTTCACGTGGATCATGACTATGGTTAGGAAATGGGAATGTCTTGAGAAAAGTCAGTGCGATCCCCCAACCAGGTCCAGAAATTCTTATTAGAAAGTAGGACTATTGTTAGTAGAAGTTTTGCCTGTCTGAGCGGGCACCTTGAGCACCTTGATCACCTGCTCTGTCATATCATTATGCCATCTCTTCAGGTTGTGGGTCCAGTTGGAAATGGCAGTTCTGAAGATGAAGGATTACGGCTTCACCGATAACGATCTGGATGAGGTGAAAGGGATATTGACCAATACAAATTTGATCTTGCTCTGTGTGACCTGCATTGTCTCTTCACTTCATGTAAGTTGACAGACAGTTTGCGTGCGACAAAATTTCTATCTCAGTCTGCTTCTTGACATCTGGGATTCACATTTGCAACTGAAGTCCATTCATTTTCTGAAGGGTCCGCACCTTTCTGCCAATCTTTAGAAAGAGGTGTAACATCGTCCATACAAAGAGTCTTACGTTTCAAAAAGCCGTTACTGCGATTGGGTAATCTTACTGAAATGGAGGGATTCGAAGTCGCATTCTGCATGGATGACACATGGGATGGGCACACTTTTGGTCAAAATTGAAAAAGTGAGATGTAAGAATCCCACGTTTTGCCCTATCACATCACATCGCGTACGTGATCGCCAATGCAAAGGCTTTTTGTGGCACAGTAAATTTGGGGCATACCTACAATCCCTTCCCACACAAAACATCACATTTTTTCATTGCGGCTGGCACTATTCACGCAACATTTTAACAATACTGTTCAGGGAGATGGACCAATACGGGGTAGGTAAAATGAGGTGTTGCGGCCTTTCCTCCCGAGATCTATTGTGTCCTGCAGTGGGCATTTCAAGTCGAATCAGGGAAAGCACCGTGTTTGCAGCCTTTCCCAAATCAGTAAAAAGGTGATGCTTATTTTTCATGTTTTCTCGGTCCAATTCGTTGGTGAAAAGAAAAACAGTGCAAGTCACATTTTAGTTGAAGTTGAGTTTGCACACTTTTTGGTGTTATTTTTGTTGCTCCTATCACCAACTAAAACGGAGCAATTGCATTGTTTTTCTTTGGACCATGTGGAAATAATGTAAGTCCCTGGGCACTCTTTATTGCGTTCTGGAAGAAAAGTATTCATTTTCTTTTTTCGATTTTTCCGGAAAATTTGATCCTTTTCAAGCTGCAAGGTTCTTTTCTATAAATTTTTCTGTTTTCCAACTGCTCTACCTGTTCCCATTTTTACACCGCATAGCTTTTGCTGGATTTCTTCTCAATCAAAAATGACATCTCATTCTGGAAGAGTCGGAGTAACATGATCGGACAGTCGTGTCGTACGCTTGTCTGGAGGTGCATCAGTCAGCTGATCATATTCCTCTATCTCAAAGAGGAAAACACCAGCCTTTTGGTGCTTGTTCCAGCCGGGGCCATGGCTCTGATCGAGGTTGGTTGGTTGGTATCAGCAATTCATTTTTAAAGGCCAACATTAGTGGCCTCGGAGGAGGAACTTTCGACAATGCGTTGCGCGAAGCGCAACGCCGGGGGAGGGGTTCGGGGAGGGGGTGTCCCCGAAGGGCAAGAACTTTTGAAAAACTGGAACCTGAAATGGTGCTCAGAATGCTCAATTTTTTAAAAAAACAGCATTTTCCTCGCATTCCCCATTTGCTCAGAGCAGATTGACAACGTCAAATCAGTTAGGTATCTAATAATGTTGTCTTTTCAAATCTAATTTGCTGCTGAAAACACGACACGACCAAACAACCACGAAAGTGCTGTCACGTCAAAAACTGGACTCAATACATCACTTCGTCATTTCAACTTCAATTTCAGATTTCAATAATTCAAGACTCAGAATTTTCTGTGTTGCCTTCGTCAACTGTGGTTAAATTTCCACTCGCCCTTTTGTGTTATTTTCGTGAACTGCCGCTGGCATCATACGTCCCTTTCAACAACCAGGGCCGGATTTAGGCATAGGCCGACAGGGCCCAGGCTCACGGGCCTGCGGCTTTTGGGACCTCCGAAAATGTTGCGGGGACCCTGTCCTACAGAAGTGTAAGAAATTTTGCAATTTCAGCACTCATTTTGGCCGCTTTCCGGCCTTCTGGGAAGTGCAAGTCCACTATTTGAAAGCAACAAATTTCATGTAAAAAGTTGCACGAAAGTTACGCAAATGGCAAGTTTCTTTGATGTTCGCAGCACACAGTTTGTTCAGCTTTATCCAAACAATTCACATCTCTTGAATTATTGGGTGGGACAATTCATGCCATAAACAATATTGTGGGGGGACGTGTCCCCCCCAGGATCTGCGCCAATGCATGGCAAATACCATCACCATTTGACTGCATCAGCTTGACTGCGCCACATCATTGTGTCCACCTTTGAATGAGTGGATAGTCCCATAACGTCACCTATCATAATTAGCAATTGATGCAAAGCATCATGGGTGGGCTTACGTCAAGTGCCCAGACTTGTTTCACCATAACCTCCCATCGACTGATCTGCTTGTATCTGGTCTGGTTGACAACTTAACAGCATATTGTTGACGTACAGTGCAGGGGGATCTGCAGAGCTTCGGTTTGAATTGGCTTGTACTCCCACTGATCCACACTCCTGAAGATATCTATCAGTGGGAGGCTAGGTACCTATGTGATGTGGAACAAGCCTGGACACTTGACGAAGCACATCATGATGCTTTATATCAATTCAATAGCATACCATTTAATTTTGTTATGATCCACGTGAGCCACACATTATCGGCCAATTTCCAAAACGAAGATTAATCGACGGATCGCATCGATCCGCGGATCGACTAGTGGTGATATGGTTGACCTTGCCATTCGCATTAATGATATAACTCCAAATATTTGTGGTCAACCAACTCACCACTCGTCGAGGGGAGCGCTGTGGTTCCAGGTTCCCGTCCTGCTCCCTGTTAAGGGAGGCCGGTTAGCCGTCTGACGTCTATCCGGCCCTTGGAGCAGCAGATTATCTCAGTGGAAAATCTCTTGACAGAAATGATAAAGGCACCCTTGCCCGCTGCTTCAAGGTCTGATTCCCCCCACGGAACACATATGTGTGCATCCGTGGCAGTCTCCCGACCAAGAGGACCACTTCCCACAAGCCCAGCCATTCCTCACCGCGGTGAGCCGCGGTGAAGGGTATTTATTTATTTATTATTTATTTTGTTTATTTCTATATTTATATTCATTTTTGTATTTTCTTTGTTTGATCTCTCATTCATACTCTTTTTCATTTGTACTCCCGGGTTTCTGATCCCCTTTCTGTGTCATACTCTGACTGGAGGGGGACAGGAACGACTTGGTACTCCCGCATTTCTGATTCCTCCTCCTGTTGTCACACTCTGACTGGAGGGGGACAGGAACGGCCCTGTGAGCGCGGGGGAGGGGCGCGAGGACTGGGGGAGGGCTGACGTTGAATGGAATAATGTGTGGAGCGGGTAGTGAGCGGATGGTGCTAAATGTTTGTTTTACATTTGTACTTGCTGTCTGTTCTTCCAATCGACTTGTACTTTCTGCTTACTTCAATTGTGACTTCAATTACATGTCGTGTTCCTTTGTCTCTCCTGTTGAGCTTAGGAGGTAATTGTATTCTGATATTCCTTCATGCACTTTCTTGGACCTCGACAGACATTCCCTGTTCAATGATGCTACGCTTCATATTGCTTTCTACAGAATGCTGTTTTGTTTGATGTGATTTGACTTCGATTAAAATGATCCCGTGTGTTGTGGTTTAGCACACGCCTTCCCCGTGTTTTTCTTGTGCCGTCTTTGTTTCGTCTTGTCTCGTCCCCCTCCTCAGGCTGGGGCACCCATGACCACTTGAGAGAGGTTATGTGTATGCATGCTTTGTGTCACCACAGTACTCCACTTACCAAAGGACCGGCAGCGGCCATGAGTACTGCTTGGCGATCTTAATCAACCAACTCACCACTCGTCGATCCGCAGATCGCGACGATCCGTCGCAACGATCCGCCGATTAATCTTTGTTTTTGAAATCGGCCATATATGGCTTTTTTGGTTGACGCACGCTGTGACCTCACGATGGATGTCATCGCGAGGTCAGCTGCTCAATGAAATTCCTGCATTTTCTGCTTGCACACACATTTTGTAACAGATGGACCCATTCCGACCGAACCCATTTCAACTTTGCTGTGTTTTCCAATTTACCTAACTGTTTTTCAGTTGTGGAAGTTGACACGTTATTTCTACGTGGAAATCCACTGGAAGTTCCTTATCATTCCGGTTCCGAAATTCGGAACAAAGACCGACCAGGAGAGAGAGACGGATAAGTACGACGCAGAAGCGATGCGATATCTGTCGTTCCTCTTGTATCCACTCTGTGTTGGTGGGGCACTCTACTCCCTGGTCTACATGAAGCATAAGAGGTTGGTCTTGTTTGTTCTTGTTCGACAGGCTCAGCTAAATGTTAGTGAGACCATAACTCGTGAGGTCACACTGATTCATTCATATTTTGATTCGTTTTACTTTTTTCTTTCTTATCGAAAACTTAACCCTCCCCCATCTTGAATGCTGTAACTATCCTGAATCCTGTATCACCAAGGTCCAGTTCTCGCTAAATCGACCCTGTCTGAATGAATTGCGAGCAGCCAATCTACCCTCCTGTCGTTACCTTTCAGCATTACCAGTTCCTCATTCATCTGGAGTGTTCCTGTTTTGCATGCAAAGAAAAATTGCATTTAAGCACCATTCCATGGAAAATCTAGCATCAAAAAACTAAGCAACGTTCGAACTGAGGGGATCGAGCTTAGCCAGGACCAAACACCTTGATCTCTGACAAAGCGACCTTTGCAAAAAAAGCCGGAATGCACCGATCTCGTCTTGCCACCTTTATAAGGCTCCCTCTCATGTGGCAACTGATGAAGTTTGAGGGGGGCAGACAGAAACGAAGCTGTGATTTCTGGAAGATTTGATCAACCATTCCACTTTTGCTATTGTTCGTTCCAGTCTTCATAATGGATTTAATTCCAACAGAATGGCCTGTGTGACTTTCGTTAGAACAAATCTGTAGGACTTCTCTAGGCAGCGGTGAGCTTCTCTCGAAATGACAGAGTTTCTGCTCTCTTGTTACCCCAATTCTCATTTGTGTGAAAAGGAAAAAGCTAATGAGTTGTTTTTTTTTTTCTCTTCAAAAATGAGCTCTTTGAACAATCCGGTTGGTGGCCTGGAACAGACTTTACTTTTATTTGTAATTTGGAAAAAAGTAAGCCAAAAAGGCCTGTTATATGCAGCGAATTCGCCATTTCCGGCAGCAAAAATCGATTCATATGGAAAAGAATTGGACACAGACTGATGGAGAAAATATCTTATTCTTCAAATTTTTGAATTCAAATTTAAATTTAGTAGGTAAATACCTAATTGGAAAAAAATCAATAAAATTTAAATAGGCAAAGAAAAAAACAATAAAAAATTTAATTAGGTAATAATTAGGTAATAAAATTACAATTTCGAATTCAAATCTAAATTTTAAGAAGGTATTTTTATCGAAACAACAACGAAAACAACAGTCTGGAAACATCCTTTTTGACCACCTCAGAATTGGTGTTGTTAGTTTCACATCCAAAGTAAAAGCATGTAAGAATATCTAAATATTTTTTTATTTTTTTCTTCCTAGCTGGTATTCTTGGTGCATCGAGAGCATGGTCAATGGTGTCTACGCATTTGGCTTTCTGTTCATGTTACCACAGCTGTTTGTCAATTACAGACTGAAATCGGTTGCTCATTTGCCATGGAGGTCATTCATGTACAAGGTGGGTTTCAAAAATGTTCAAAGGGAAAAGATAGAATAACATTGGCTAATTCTAATGAATTCCTTCTCTCTTAGCCCATAAAAAGAAAAGTCTTGAAGTTCTAAATTTCTCCCATCGCTGATTGTAATTCCGTTGTTGTTTCCTCACTCAGAACCTTGTTTTTCGACCTGCCACCAGGACGCTGTGGCAGCTTTTGTTCAACAATGTGTGTGAAAAATCATGGTGATCCTCGTAATTTGCAGGTTTGGGCATGCTGGTTGTGTGCCAGTTGGCTTTGTCACTGAGTGCCTAATCCAGGTCTGTTTGTGGCATCCACCATCTGTTACGGTGTGACACCGTCCAGTTAGTGTTTACGACCAAAAATCAAAATCGAATCGAAAAAACACAACAAAAATAGAGAACTACTCATATTGTGGATTCACTTGCATCAGCTGCGTCACTAGAATGTGATGAGGTTCTGCAGCCATCCACCGCACCTGAACTTCTGACCAGTAAGTCTGCTCTTGAGACAGGATCACTGCAGTCTCACATCGCGAGCCAGATTCAGATTCAATCCATGTGGAGTGAGTAAAGATTGTCACATTTGCAGGTAAAAGAATTTCCAAATGACAAAAAAATAAACAAGTGAAATTGGCCTACTGTTCTCATTTCTGTTGTAAGCTGTGGTAATGGGTTGTTTGTACGAACCCAGAGCCTCCAGGTTGGCAAAACGTGAAGATGAAAAATTTAACACCTAGTTCCCTGGATCTGAAACTGTGGTTGACCAAAGTTGTAAGAACACATTTCCTTGATATTCTTCACACACTCCGTAATTACCTGAATTGAGGCCATTTTATGACCGACTGAGTGGATTTGGTGATGAGTTTTCGGCCCCTGGTCTGGGGCCTTTTTCAAGTCAGACGATACGGTGTTCTCCGCCGCTGGCGTTGTGCGACAAAATTTGATTTCCTTGATATTGCCACACAAATGCAAACAAAAAAATTAATTTGAAATTTGCATTTTGTGATCATTCTTGAGCCAAAATTTATGAACCACCCGACTTCCAAGCATGAAATCTAGCCGGCTGCCCCACAAATGGTGGATTGTAGGTGTGTTCTCGGACTGTGAGCTAGCTTACTAGTCTTTTTCCTGATTCCTGTTTGTTTTATAAGTCTACTGGCATCAAACCAGGTGCATTTTACCTTTATTTATTTTGTAGAGCACGCTGAAAATGGTCATTTATTTTTAGAAGATTTTGCTCAAAAGTCTGAAAATGACATTTTTGGCGGTGGAAAAGAAAAGGCTAGAACCTGTCAAAAATGTATTTTTGTAATTTTTGCAATGTAATTTTTTTGAATTTCAAAGGAGCAATTCATCAAAAAAGTACCTACATAAAAACTGAATTAGAGACAGAAAAGAGCAAAAGACAGCTTCGTTTTTCTAAGGTTTTTTGCGTAATGTGCTTACCTACCACAAAAAAAAAACAAGGAAAAACATGGCGTAGTCGCATTTAATCGTGAGAAAAGGACGTATTTCGTGGAAATCGATGAAATTCGTGGAAATTTTCAAATTTCGTGTAAAATCGCCCATTTACAATAAAATTATTGCTGGAACTGTTTTTAAGTGACTGAAATGGAAAAGAAATTACAAAAGATGGTTGAAACGAAACTGCTGATTTCATTTTGGTGGTGCTAATTCCTTTTCACTATTTTTGCTGTGATCATTGGTCTCTGCGATTGCCACCAAGGTTAGGAAAAATTCTCGTGGGAAGAGGATTCTTTGTGTTTGTGGGAACTGCGCAGGGGACGATTTCGTCGATTGAAATTGATTTGAAATGCTTATCATTTTCTTACGCAGGCATTCAACACGTTCATCGACGATCTGTTTGCGTTCATCATCACCATGCCTACAGCCCACAGGGTGGCCTGTTTTCGTGACGACATAGTTTTCCTGGTCTATCTCTATCAACGGTGGTACGTTCTTCTGTTGCAGATCTGTTGGTCATGTTGATTTTTTGGCAAAAGTTTACACTCAGCAGCTGCCTATCAACATGTCTATGTGTCCAACTTCTGGATCGTGATTCACATTTTTGTCTTTTTTTCCCTAAATTAAAGCTAACCAAACCTGACGAAACCCCCTGTCCCCACTGCCAACTGCTTGCTGTCAACCAACTGGCTGGTGTCCGCCCAGTTTATCCGAAACTCATTCGGATTGGTTTCCTTGCATTTTCGACATGAAACATTTGTGGTTTTCTTGCATTCTCTTGTCAAAAAGCGGTAGCTTTCAAATGCATCTTCTCACACAATTTTTTTTTTTTTTTTGAATCTGCTTTTGGTGTCTGCGATTGCATAAAAGCAGCTAAATATAAGGTGTTTAGCGGTATTGTAATGTATATGCTGGAATGTGAATTTATTAAAATCCAGGCACAAATCAACAAAAGTAGCTCTATTATGTTGCAGATAAGGTATTTCTCTTCTATATGGCTCCATTCGGCCAAACGGTTTAGGAGGAGATGAATTTTTCCCAGAGACCCTCTTCGCACTTATTTTTGCTCCTAAATCCAGTGTGAGGCATGCAAATTAACATGTCAGTGCATCAATCTTCATCATTTTTATGCTCTTTCCACCTGCAAATTTAAAAAAGGAATAAAAAAAAGAAAAGAAAAAAATCCGGCAAGAAACAACAAAGTTAAAGAAACCCCCCTCCCTTAAGTTTGGCCACCAGACAATGTTTTTTTTTTTGGCTTCATGGATCCGATGCGGATAATTTCAAAGATCATTTCCTTTTGTTATTTTAAAATTCAGGCTCTATAAGGTTGACAAAAACCGACTGGACGGAGATGCTCCAGCGATAGCAGCAAGTGACGACATGAATAAGAAGAAGAAAGAGTAGCACTGTGGTTCAAAACGCAGCTGGGATGTTTTTTGTTTTGTTTTGTTATTGGCCATTATTTTAACCTTTATCTCGTCTATGATGCCATATGGCATCACGAAAACAATGCCGAATCTCGTCTCTGCATTGTGTTAAAAAATGTCTTTTTTTTTTTTTTGGAATGACACCCCACTTTGACATCTTGTCGAAAACGCCACCAGATTGTATTGCTAAGTGTCAACTGTAACCCTGTCAAATTGACATGCGAACAGCAGGCTTATCTGGGGTGAATTTTGGGGTTTTTTGCTCGCCTGCTGCTCCGAAATGGTGGGTCCTGTCTATGATGCCATTTGGCATCATAAAGGATCGATATTTGGGCGGGAAAAAAGTGTCCTAGGCCAAATTTAGCCTGGGGGGGTATGTCACTCCAACCCCTGCCGGGCGGCTGGAGATATCGAAAAAATAGGCCGGATTCCACCCTTTGGGTGGAAACCGGCCTATTTTTTCGATATCTCCAGCCGGTTTCTCAAAAAATGGCACTTTAGCAATCCCTACCCGAGATACAGGGACCATGCCAAAATGGCGGGAAAAGTTCAAAATCGAAAACAGAGGGCATGCCGACGTAGGAAACAATAATAATATCAATAGATAAATGTGCGTTTATCTCGAAAACTTTTTTTCAATCCTTTGACGGCGCCGACAGGCCGCATCTGATGACATTTTCGATCGGATTTCTGGGAAGTTGTTGGCGGAAGTGTAAAGATGGATAGTCGGCGATGCGCGCCTTGATTGACAGGTCGGCTTCGCTTTGACAGGCCGACAAAGGACACCGCCTCTCATAATTTTTTACGATTTCGGTTGTACAACTCCGATTCTCAGAATGAAGACTTTGTACAGGTCTTTGCAATAAACGTGTCATCGGAAGTAAACATGCCTTCAAAGGAGTTGTCCCAAACACTTCAAAAATTGAATATGAGGCTGCAGCAGCAGACAGACTTGAAAAGTTGTGATGCCATATGGCATCATAGACGAGATAAGGTTACAAAATCCGGAGACGACTTAAACGTTAATATGTTCTAACTGTTCATTCCTCTTTGACTGCTCGAGCACATGGGACAACGAACACAGAATTTTATTTTTTTTTCTATGCCTAGTTAATTTATTGAGCATAGGCCTATATTATTAAGAATTGAGAATTATTTTTAGTTTGTTTGCGATTACTTAATCAATCTACCATGAAATTAGGCTTAAATTGTTGATTCTGTGATGATTGGGCAGGAAATGACCGGGCTTTGCTGGAGTAATAAAAGCCTGCCTTTCCTGTCACATACTTTTTCTCAGTTGTTGTTGTTCATTTCTAATGACATTTAAAATCATGCCACCATGCCTAATTAGCAATTGATCTGCATTTTTCTGTTTTTCTAGTCAATTTCTAGGCCGTTTGCCGGATTTTGCATGCCTAGGTGGAGCATCTGATCCTTGATCAATAAACCAGACCATGATGCATGCATGCGTGGGTGTGTTCTTGTGGAGTGGGTTAATTGACATTTCGTGAAGTCGTGTGGGGGGGGAGACTAGGTCGTGCAGCTATCATTTTCTGTGATTTTGAGCTAAGCTCTGTTCTGTCTGGGTCTGGCGTGAAGCCAGCTGTATCTGCCCAACATTATTTTCAAGAAAGTCCAAAATTTGCATACAGGTTTCCCTTGGATTGGATTTGCTGTTTTTGACAATCTTCACACTTTAGGCCATTATGGCGATAGCAGCTATCTGGAATCCAAAGGTGACCTGTCACTGAACTGCTGGCATACCTACGGTCTTTCAGTAAAACATGGTGCTCATGGAATGGATGCCTTAGAACGTTTTTGCAACAGGAGCGTCTGGTCACATTGTTCTCTTTTCTGGGCTTTTTTTTATAATTTTTCACACACAAGATGTTACTGGTCACTTCAGCACTTCTTTGGGTGTTGGTTATTTTTGCACTTGGCACCTTGGTACTGAGATGCTTGCCCCATTTGCCCCATCCACTTTCTTTATCTATTTTCACCTTTTTAAGTTCAGATGAAAACAGTTTTTTGTCACCAAATCCAGGACAGCACCATATCTGCTTTTCACCACACAAAACTGGGTACAGGAACAGACCGGACGTGTGTTGCATGACCTCCAATTCCAGGATGCCACCCAGTGGACTATGCTCCTGTTGAACGAATGTTGCCTCCGAAATTTTTTCTTTCTTTTAAAGTGCCTGATTTCGACAGAGCTTTTTGGAGATGTCAGATTTTGACCTCGGTTATGAAAGAGGATTTTTAATTTCCGCAATTGAAGCATGTGCACCACGAACGAGTTGAATTAAATTTACCATGTCGAGTTTGATTCGCCTTTTCCGTTCGTAGAGTTCATCAATTCGTCCATTCCTCATCTCATCTCTCCATCGATCTCTTTGATATTTTACACCTGAAGAAGCACCCCGTGAGGGTGTGAAACTGTTGACAAACTGTAAACAGTGGGTTGGAAACTTAGAGAAGTGTTTGACAATGAAATATGACCCTTACCGGGAATTTCGACGATTTTGTCTTCATGGTGTGAGTTGAGTCGACGTTTCGGGCGCATCGCGCGTCCGTAATCAAGACAAGACTGATTGTTAAAGCGGCGACGTTGCATGGTGATGTGTCTCAAAGGTGCTGGGGGAGGTAGGTGGAAGTGGGTTAGTGGCTGCGGTTTCCTTGGAGACCAGCTGAACAGTTGGATTAACGTTAACCCAACTCTTCAGCTGGTCTCCAAGGATACCACAGCCACAACCCCACTTCCACCTACCTCCCCCAGCACCTTTGAGACACATCACCATGCAACGTCGCCGCTTTCAATGAGTCTCGTCTTGATAACGGACGCGCGATGCGCCCGAAGCGTCGACTCAACTCGAACCATGGAGACAAAATCGTCGAAATTCCCGGTAAGGGTCATATTTCATTGAAATTGTTGTGTGTCAGATAACTTCTACGAACGGAAAAGGCGAATCTAATTCGACATGGTGAATTTAATTTCTGCAGCATAGATTTTTTGCTGAAATCTGAACAGCCGAAATTTTTTACCTGTATAAGTGCATTGATTCCGCAGCCGCTATGCCAACCTGGTTTCCTGGAATGAAAAAGGTTCATGAAAAGTGGGGCTGTTTTTATGTTTGTTTCTCTGCCAATCTATCAAGTGGATTGTGACCAGATTTGGCATGAAGTGGAAGCCGCATGGCATTTGGGGTAAGGGTAGAGCATAGCCCTTTTCCAAGGATTTTGGTCCTGACTTTTAGATGAGGATGCGGTGCCAGGAAGCAAAAATGAAGTGAACGGTATCCAAGAGAGACAAAAGGATGAATTCACTGAGGATGTTCCGAAGTTTTTTTTATTTTTGCAGCAGATTTTGAGGGAGATATTTTTTGGGCTTTTGCTCAGGTGACCCCTCACATTCGTCCAGGCTGGGTGCCGAGATCGTTCTTTATTATTAAAGCATTGTTATTTCTGAATTTTTGTTCGAGGTTTACATAACTGAAACATTTAACTTTTTTAAATCCAGCTTTTAAATCCAACATTTAACTTTTTTAAAACCAGCTGCTTTGTCTCCAAATCCAGGGTGCCATATGTGGCACTGCTTTCCACTTCTTTTGACCCCAGACACAAGTGTGTGGCCTCTAAACTCAAAAGTCCAGACTGCCACATGGGGTGCTCTGCTCCTGCTAAAAATCGGTGTCTCTGCTGTATGTCTGGTCTTTGTGTCTGGAACAGCAGGGCACCAGCAGGCATGACAGCAGCTCTGGTCTTGGTGCCACTGCATAAACAATGCATCTGGTTTGTGCAGTGCATCCATATGAGTGCGAACGTATGGCGCTCTTGGCCGGAAGTGGTTATGGTGACTTCGGAAAAACAAAAACAATTCATGGCTCTGGTTCTCACTGTTCTGAATTGTTGCTTCATTTGCATCCATCGCAATCTCGTCGATGGTCTTGCTTCATGATTGCCACTGATTGCAAAAGTTTACATTTTTAATACTATGGAGATGCTTTCGAAGGTCGAGTCACAAGAAGTGTGGATTGCAAAAGATTATCTAAACACCCACGTGTGGCGTGAATGCTGAGCTGGTATTTGTATTTGCACTGATCTGATCATGCTGGCTCACCCTTTCTATTTGCCTTTGTTTGATCGTTCTGTTTTTCTGGTGTTATTCTGTTTTTCTTGTTGTTTGTTCTCGAGTCGCCTGCCTGCTCTCCATTTCAACTGTTTCTTCTATTCTGTTCATGTTCGGGTTCCACATTCATGTTTGCACTGAGGAAGAGGGGTTCTCATTTCTTTGTTGACCGTTCATTAATTATTGATGTTTCACGTCCAGACACTTCATGAAGATAATTGTATTGACAAAGGACAATATAAAATGCTCGAAAGTGAGCCATCCCTCAACTGGGTTTTGTCAGTTTTACTATTAATTGTCAATGGCACCATCTCTCTCCTGAGCTGTGGAAGGTGAGAAAATTTACACTGGAAAAATCGGGGATAAAAATGTAGAAAGCCAGGGTATTTGTGCAAAAAGGTTGATGAATTTTTTTTTTATTTTAACACTGAAAACACTGATTTTTTTTTAACACTGAATTTTTTACTTGGCGCGTTAATGACCAGTGAAAAAGAATGCTTTCGAACAAAAGAACGATAGGATCACCCAGATGTTCTTGACACTTTGTTGAGTGGTCCAGGTGTGCTCATTAGGCTGGATGGATGGATATGATAAAAATGCATCTTTCAGAGGAAATTGGCCAGTGTTTTTGTCCCATCCGGAAAATTGCGTTTTCTCTGTTTGCGTGAGGTAAGGCAGGTTATGTGTTTTTTTTTTCAATGGATAAACACCCGGCAGGTAATCAAATTTTTCTTCATGTAAATAAGACTCCATCCATTCGAGGTATCGATAGACACAAGGCCACTGAAAAAACTGTTGCTGTTTTTATGGAAAACGAGGCTCATTCTTGAGGGCTCCAAACTTCCATCGAAATTGACACGTGGCCAGTCGAAAAAGCAGTGAAGGAGGCAGACAGAAAGGTGCCAGAGAGCAGGGTAGCAATACTCGTGTTTGGGCTTGTCATGGAAATCGCAAGCGACAGGTTTCCAACCGGAAGGAAACTGCGGGCCTTAGCTGGGTGCATCAAAGGTAGACTCCCAATTTTTGTGGCAACCGACGAACGTCGATTCAGCTGCGAGAAGTTATCTGGTTTCCTGCATCCGGCTGACTGCCTGGTTTTGTGCCAAACAGAATATATGGTTAGATTCTGTCATCATTTCGTCATTTCTGCAAAACAGATAAGTGTGCGTGGCTTGGGCAACAGTTGGTACAGCAGACAGTTCTTTTGGAACAATGTCATTTAGCAGGGAAGCATTTCTCGGCTGCGATGAGCATCCCGATTGGAAAGATCTATATGTGCCAACTTAAAAGAAATCTCGAAATTTTAGTGATGTCAAACCAGTGAAACCTTAAAAATGACCTATTCCATGTGATGGTATAGTGCGGATAGAATTATTCGTTGCATATCTGTAAAAATTATCTGTTCAGATTTTTGCAAAAACTCAATGCTGCAGAAATATGGAGGTCAAAATCATACACCTGTGGAAAGCTTTGTTGCGACACCTTTAGAAAGCTCTGTTGTTATCTGGTGCTTTAATTTCTACCACCTGCGTTGGAGTAAAAGGAAGAAAAGTTTGAGAGGCAACCACAATGGAAACCATGGGGAAAACACGTGTGAGAATAATAAAATAATTCCATCACTAGAATAGAGATGAGAATTCTCTTAGATATGCAACAAGATAGCCAGTCTTCTCACAACAGTGAAAAAAGCTTGCAAAAATGGTAAATTTGCCACAAAATCAAACATACTTACAGTATTTGAATGTCAGATTGTGACAATTCATAGTTGAAAACAGGTGGCCCCATGCCTTGCTCATCATTTCAGATCAAGGAAAAATGTTTTTTTTTGTTGTTGTTGAAATTTGTGGTTGTGTTGTAAAATTTTCTCTTTTGATCTGGAAAAACAAAACAAAAACCTGAAAAATATCGGAATTTCGACAAGTCAAAGCAGTGACGGCTTGTCGCAGCATCTCGCCAGTGTGGAACCAGCTCTGTGGGTCACTGAAATATCTTTTCTGATTCCTCTTTGCAGCCAGATTGGCCCAAATCAGATCTGAAAAACAATTGCGGTCATTTCTTATTCAGCTTATGGCATCACATTTTTGATTCAGCAGATTGCATCACATTTTGATGGCTCTAAAATGACAACCTTCCTTACTTTTTCCATCCACACGTCATTGGCGTTTGACAGAATGAGCGGCTGATTTTTCAAAAAAGGCCAACGAATCAGAGTGTTCGTTTAATTCTCGGTCTGAAGAAGAGGTGTCCGACAGCTTGCTGACCACTTTGTTCATTATTATTTCTATGAGCCGCCGTCATTTAAGTGTTGTTGCATTTGTGTAGCAGCCATTCTGTGCTGATGGATTTTGACTCGCGTTTATTCCACTTGTCCTAATGAGGTTTATTTCCGAAGGACATAACTTTCGCCAGTCTGTGTCTTGGCGGAAAATGCGAAACTTCTTTGCATGAGAATTGTTATGATGACTTCTCCACAGGGATGGGTACGTATTCTACATGGGGTTTTCTACGTGTCCAATCAGGCGTACACAACTGCAGTGTACGTGTCATTGTGAGTACACAATTATGGTAATGCTCTCTAAAAGCATTTCCTGAATTGTGTACGCCGTAGAAAACAAACGTAGGAAACTATTTTCTACGTGCGTAACAAACTCGCGTAGAAAACTATGCCTTTTTATTTTTGTTTTGAATCCCAATTTTCACGAGCATATTGTACCTCAAAGAGAAATTTGAACCTTCTGTTCAATTGCCATTTAGATATACCCTCCTTACCAAAAGTCTTCAAACATACAAGGTCATTATTTACTCAGGCGCCATTTTGAATCAATGGCAGCAATCGCCGCAATAGATCATGATACTTGTGTGAGGCTTGAAATTTTGTGCCCACGGCGCCCTGTTGAAATTTGGTGGCCCCTGCATCAAGCAGTCCTTTACAATTTCTCCCATGTTCGAGGACATTTGGTAGACTCATTACCTATGGCCACTGATTTGTTGGTGGTAAATAGGCGGCAGGCCGCTTCACGTGGAATGGGATGGCGATGGAATCCAGCAAGTGCCATCTCATGGTGTCTCAAATGCTAAAAGATGAAAGGCAAGGTGTAATTCAAGGTACCTATTGTAAATGCAAGTGAAGACAGCTTGAAGCTCACAATGGTATATTCCAACCACCATTCATTGGTCTGGTGACAAAAAATCTCAATTGTAATTTGTAGTCTCTAAATTTGTAAATTGTGATCACAAATAATCTCATTTGGTCCCTTGTGCTTTGCAACATAAATGCTGACCATAGGAGAGCAGTCGATTTCTCTGATTTTGGCCATTTTCCAATTCCTGGCTTTGTTAAAAATGTGAGTTCATTTGCTCTTTTTGCAGTTTCAGAAGTACCTTGTGGCCATGCTGATCTTAGGAGAGCAGTCAAATTTCTCTGACTTTGAACTTTTTCCAATTCCTGCC
The DNA here is from genome assembly GCA_030068105.1 of Sinentomon sp. SZTP_YWyxl. Taxonomy (NCBI): domain Eukaryota; kingdom Metazoa; phylum Arthropoda; class Protura; order Sinentomata; family Sinentomidae; genus Sinentomon; species Sinentomon sp. SZTP_YWyxl. The sequence continues at coordinate 34,376 of JASGXE010015069.1, forward strand.
CTTGCTTTAAATCAATGTTTCAACATTTTTCCATTTAATTTACATTTTTAAAATATTACCTATGCAGAAAACTTCTGGCTACAGATTAAAGAACTTTTTCAAGCTTTTATAGGCAATGGTTTGTTACAAACTTTCTAGTGTGCAGACCGTAAGATTTAAACGAAGTGGGAAGTTAAGACAAATAATTACAAACCTAAAAATTAATATTTTAATCGAAAAATACAGCAGGAAGAGTTGTGTACGTCACCACTCTACCTTGGAGTTGTTTGCAGTAATTGTGTACGCCGATTTGAGTTTTCTACGCGTAGAAAACTCGACGTAGGCAACCTCGACGTAAATTACGTCTAGTTCCGTACGTCTACCCATCCCTGCCTCCACCATGCTAAAATTCATTAACTTATTATGAAAATTGTCTATTTTTTCTGAATCACCTGGCACTGTTCGAAAATTAAACGAGTGGCGGTCAACGCTAACATACGACGGGCAGATTGAATGAAATTTAGCACAAATGCAACGTTGTGAACATCTGAGACCTTTAGAAAGCTATTGCAATCTGGCTCTTTGGTTACTACCGCCTGCGTTTGAGTAAAAAGAAGGGAAACATTTTTCAGGAGGCAACATTTAAATGGGAAAAATTAGTGTGCCAAAAGGGTGAACAGGATTTCAGATACATTTTACAAAAGCGCACACACATTGAGTGGTTTGCCTTTTTGGAAAATTGCAGATTTTTCTCACACTATTTTGGCCGAAACTCGCATTTGTTGATGTAGCTTGCCAAACGGGCGAACCCCTTAAGAAATTCATCATTTGAAAAATGACCCAAAGATCGTGTTCGCCCTTTTCGCATAGTGACAGCGAATGATTGAGAACATTAATTCATAACAATAAAACAAGACAATAATAACACAAGACAACAATAACAAGACAACAATAACACAAGACAACAATAACACAAGACAACAACACAAGACAACAACAACACAAGACAACAACAACACAAGACAACAACAACACAAGACAACAACAACACAAGACAACAATAACACAAGACAACAATAACACGACAACAATAACAAAAGACAACAACAACACAAGACAACAGCACAAGACAACAGCACAAGACAACAACAACACAAGACAACAATAACACAAGACAACAATAACACAAGACAACAATAACACAAGACAACAATAACACAAGACAACAATAACAAGACAACAATAACACAAGACAACAACACAAGACAACAACACAAGACAACAACAACACAAGACAACAATATCACAAGACAACAATAACATAAGACAACAACAACACAAGACAACAGCACAAGACAACAACAACACAAGACAACAATAACACAAGACAACAATAACACAAGACAACAATAACACTAGACAGCAATAACAAGACAACAATAACACAAGACAACAATAAACAAAAACTAACAAAACAACAACACAAAAACAACAACCAAGCAACCACAAACAACAACAACCAAAACAACAACAAACAAACAAAACAACACAACAACAACAACAACACAAACAACAATAACACAAGACAACAACACCAAACAACAACCACAAACAAAAACAACAACAC
>JASGXE010015070.1:0-37387 GCA_030068105.1 Sinentomon sp. SZTP_YWyxl
ATGCCCATCTTCGAACTCGTCCAAGACATTCGCTGCACACTACTTCCTGCCAAATTTGGTTAAAATTGGACGTTGCGTGCCGCTGCAAATAACGTTTTTCGTTCGGGGGGGTTGCACCCCATTCACCGTCGAAGGGGTTGATCGAAAATGCCCATCTTCGAACTCGTCCAAGACATTCGCTGCACACCACTTCCTGCCAAATTTGGTTAAAATTGGACATTGCGTGCCCCTGCAAATAACGTTTTTCTTTCGGGGGGTTCGCACCACATTCGCAGTCGAAGGGGTTGAACGAAAATGCTCATCTTCGAACTCGTCCAAGACATTCGCTGCACACTACTTCCTGCCAAATTTGGTTAAAATTGGACGTTGCGTGCCGCTGCAAATAACGTTTTTCTTTCGGGGGGTTTGCACCCCATTTGCAGTCGAAGGGGTTGAACCAAAATGCCCATCTTCGAACTCATCCAAGACATTCGCCGGACACGATTTCCTGCCAAATTTGGTTAAGATTGGACGTTGCGTTCGGCTGCAATCGTGTACACAATGAATGCAGAAGCTGCCAGTAAAGGGCTTGCAAGCTCGCCTAAATTAGGCGCATTAAATTTCAACTGATTGCCTGCGAAAATGGTGGTTTGAAAGACGATGCTAACCCTTTTCGTCGAATCGGGTATGCAACACAAATCAACGCAAATTGATGTGTGTAGTGTCCCATTTAGAAATATTAGGCGCAATTTTATCTCATCAGATTGCTTGCAAACATGGTGGTTTGAAAGACGATGTTTACCCCTTTTCGTCCAATCGGGTATGCAACACATATCAACGCAAATTGATGTGTGTAGTGTGCCATTTAGAAATATTAGGCGCAATTTATCTCATCAGATTGCTTGTGAAAATGGTGGTTTCAAAGACGATGTTTACCCCTTTTCGTCCAATCGGGTATGCAACACAAATCAACGCAAATTGATGTGTGTAGTGCGCCATTTAAAAATATTAGGCGCAATTAATCTCATCAGATTGCTTGCGAAAATGGTTGTTTCAAAGACGATGTTTACCCCTTTTCGTCCAATCGGGTATGCAACACAAATCAACGCAAATTGATGTGTGTAGTGTGCCATTTAAAAATATTAGGCGCAATTAATCTCATCAGATTGCTTGCGAAAATGGTTGTTTCAAAGACGATGTTAACCCTTTTCGTCGAATCGGGTATGCACCACAAATCAACGCAAATTGATGTGTGTAGTGCGCCATTTGAAAATATTAGGGGCAATTAATCTCATCAGATTGCTTGCGAGAATGGTTGTTTCAAAGCCGATGTTTACCCCTTTTCCACCAATCGGGTATGCAACAGAAATCGACTCAAATTGATGTGTGTAGCGTGCCATTTAGAAATATTAGGCGCATTAAATTTCAACTGATTGCCTGCGAAAATGGTGGTTTGAAAGACGATGTTAACCCTTTTCGTCGAATCGGGTATGCAACACAAGTCAACGCAAATTGATGTTTGTAGTGTGCCATTTAGAAATATTAGGCGCAATTTATCTCATCAGTTTGCTTGTGAAAATGGTGGTTTCAAAGACGATGTTTACCCCTTTTCGTCGAATCGGGTATGCAACATAAGTCAACGCAAATGGATGTGTGTAGTGTGCCATTTAGAAATATTAGGCGCACTTTATCTCATCAGTTTGCTTGTGGAAATGGTGGTTTCAAAGACGATGTTTACCCCTTTTCGTCGAATCGGGTATGCAACACAAATCAACGCAAATTGATGTGTGTAGTGTGCCATTTAGAAATATTAGACGCAATTTTATCTCATCAGATTGCTTGCGAACATGGTGGTTTGAAAGACGATGTTTACCCCTTTTCGTCGAATCGGGTATGCAACACAAGTCAACGCAAATTGATGTGTGTAGTGTGCCATTTAGAAATATTAGGCGCAATTTATCTCATCAGTTTGCTTGTGAAAATGGTGGTTTCAAAGACGATGTTTACCCCTTTTCGTCGAATCCGGTATGCAACACAAGTCAACGCAAATTAATGTGTGTAGTGTGCCATTTAGAAATATTAGGCGCAATTTATCTCATCAGTTTGCTTGTGAAATTGGTGGTTTCAAAGACGATGTTTACCTCTTTTCGTCCAATCGGGTATGCAACACAAATCACCTCAAATTGATGTGTGTAGTGCGCCATTTAAAAATATTAGGCGCAATTAATCTCATCAGATTGCTTGCGAAAATGGTTGTTTCAAAGACGATGTTTACCCCTTTTCGTCCAATCGGGTATGCAACACAAATCAACGCAAATTGATGTGTGTAGCGTGCCATTTAGAAATATTAGGCGCATTAAATTTCAACTGATTGCCTGCGAAAATGGTGGTTTGAAAGACGATGTTAACCCTTTTCGTCGAATCGGGTATGCAACACAAATCAACGCAAATTGATGTGTGTAGTGTGCCATTTAGAAATATTAGGCGCAATTTATCTCATCAGTTTGCTTGTGAAAATGGTGGTTTCAAACACGATGTTTACCCCTTTTCGTCGAATCGGGTATGCAACACAAATCAACGCAAATTGATGTGTGTAGTGTGCCATTTAGAAATATTAGGCGCAATTTTATCTCATCAGATTGCTTGTGTAACGTACGAGTTTCGTCCGTTATAAAATTTGGCATCAAAGCAAAATAAAATAACTTTTGACTGTCGACCTCGAATGCACTGCGCAGGTCGGACCAACACGTTTGCTTTCGTATGCCGCATGAAAAAGCGAAAGGCTTCACTTTTCAACCTGGTGCCGCTGTGTTCTGCCGCTTCACAAATTTCGCCTCAGCTCGACGTGGACTTTCTGTGCCAAAGAAACCTGTGATCATTTATTCTAGTCAGTTTGGTTTATGTTCGTTCGTTCATCAACTCTGCCTTCACATCTGGTTTTACCCTCATCATCATCTTGTTTTAAACTGTCTCTTCTGTTTTAAAACTCCAATGCTGGCAATTGGAGGTTAGTACATTTTTTTAACCTATTTTTCGTGTTTTAACCCATTTATTTGTTGCATAATCGTTCCATCCCATATGCCAAATTCTTCCGTGTCATCATAAGGAAACGTTCAGAAAAGTTTTCCAGATCTCGTGAATTGATTTGAACCACAACATTTCCAAACACCTCAAGACTCTTTTTACAACAATTTTGTGTGCGTCAATCTTTGGCGTCTTCCAAGTAACCTTACGAACAACGCTTTTTGGTCTCTTTCTCACATTTGGTTCATTAACCAGTAAATGTTCTTTTGCGAAACATTGATAAGAACATTCATGGGGCTTAGATAAATTTTTCACTGAAACTCTCTGGGTGAAATTCATTTCCATTTTTGGAGTCTTTCCTCAAACTTTGTGTTCTGCTGATGGCTGAGCTGACAGCAGGTTCTTTTCCCATTCAGAGGCCTGTGTGCTCGAACATCAGAAAAATACCATCGTTGTTTTAGCAAGCTTTTCAGCAAGGGTTCCCCGTACTTTTCTTTCAGTTTTTTTACTGGGCATCAACAATCCTCATAAAATGACGGCGTCATGGTCAGATAGACCTGGGACAACTGAAGTGGTAGGAGATGGGACATCGAAATAAGTCAACGCTAAATCAAGGAGGGTTGAAGCGGTATTACAGCTCCTAGTTGGCTGGGAGACGTGTTGATTCAAAGCAAATGAATTGACAATATCAAAGACAAATAAATCGTTTCCGTTTGCCCTACATGGTCTGCCATTTAGTAATGACAAAAGGGAAGGGCAGTTGAAATCACTGCCAATAAGTACGTTGTGATGAGATTCACAATGAAATCTGACAGAATCATAAAAATCAGCGAAAATATCATCATTTGCATTTAGGTTTGGAGGAATATAAACGCTGGAAGCAAACACCTGAAAATTCCCAGGAAGTCGAAGAGTGACCCAAACAATCTCCAAGGGACTCAGTGAGGGGATGCCCGAGTTTGCAGCGGAACTTTGGATGTCTTCACGCACAGCGATCAAAACCCCTCCCCCACGACCACTGCGGTCCTTGCGAAAGGCACAAAAGTTGTCTGGCAAGATTTCGGTGTCTCCAATTGTGTCAGAAAGCCACGTTTCAGTCAAAAACAAGACGGCAATGTCATGCTGGGCAATAAAGTCTGCAAGTTCAACCCTCTTCCCCTGACTGACAATTGATCTGCAATTAATTATGGCCATGACCACATGAGAGTCAGAAGATCCCGAAGGGATTGATGGTGCAATCTGCGTTGTGTTATGTTTCGCAGGAAAACTGCCAGACAATGAAATGCAGGCAGATTGACCTTGACGGCGGTGAGAATTAGCAGACTCAGCGATTGTTTTATTCATAATGTTGTAACATTTTTCATTGAATTGCTCACAAAAGTTGCCGGTCGAACCGCCAAGCCAGAACTGTCCACGTCCTCCACCGGACCGTGAGAAGTGCCTGCGAATTCGAACAATCCGGCCGAGCAGCCCGTCGGAGCGGGACAGCAGACGCAACTCTCAGCGGCAGCGGGTGAGGTGGAAAGCCACTGTCGGAAGTTTGATTGGGATGAATGATCGACCTGCCGATAACTCAGCCAAGTTTGCGAAAAAACAGCACGATAAATGAGCAAGCCTACTGGGATAAATAACCGAGTGGCAGAAATCAAACAGACAAAGCAGATAACGCAATTGAATAAAAAATTTAAAATGAAAATACCGACATGCATACTGATGAAAAGCTGGCCGTACACTGATGTCATCGAGGCGATGTTGGAGGCGCCATTGTCCGATCGATTCCAATGAACCCGTCACATCGGTGAGAAATGCATGTGATGTCCAAGATGCGAATTCCAACGACCTGCGACGAATGATGACTGTGTCGTGTGAGGATAGATATCTCCTTCCAGAAGGCACAGAAGCAAACGATCAAGGTGATCGACTCCGACTTTCGACAAATGTATTCCATCTCTTGACCACCAACTTTCCCTCATCGCAAAATTCAGGTCGCCGAAGAAGAAGTTCCTGTTCAAGCACAGTTCGTAGAGCAGCGAGTTTGTTTGGTGAATTAAGCCCAGGGGAAGATCCTTTCTGTCTACAATAGCCGACAGTGAAACCTTTGCGTAAGGCGCCAACGATTGCACCAGCTCGAGGAGGACACTAATTTCACTGGCAGTGCGCATGGCACACCGATTTGTGGCCAATGAATTCGTGCCAACGTGTAGCACAACGTGGGATATTTTGTTGTGCAGAAGACCCATGGATGCAATAATTTGCTTTGCACTGGCCACTGTCGCACCAGGGGCACTGTATACAACATACCCATTGAGGGTCGCAATGGATGAATATTTCACCAAAGAATCACCAATAACCACTTTGCCTGAACGAGGGTCACCTCGCATTTGGACGTTAGGGACACGGCCAAATGGCTTCGGACTGTAGTGATCAGAGATAGGTAAGCTAGAACTGGGCCGAAATATGAAGGGCTGCGGGGACTCAGTGAGATGTGGAACAGGGATTTGGCGATGTCGAGCAGACGCTGACGATTGCATTTGCAGGCGCCTGGAGGCTGGAGAATTAGTGGCCCTGATGGGCCGGGGAGAGGATCTGATCTGAGAAGCTGGCCTGGTCCAAGGAGACGATCCATGGACAGTGGATCGATCCGCAGACGGTGCGGTTGGAGGCGGTTGAGATACGGCAGAGTGAGAAGCTGATTCCTGAGACATGTGATTCTGAGTTACAGCTGGTGGTAGAACAGGTGGTTTGCTTGTGGCATCGTGAGACCCAGTTCCAGATGAAGAACAGAGCTCCGAAGCTTTTTGCGAAGACTGAGCACTGAAGGTCTTCGACGATTCTTCCAGCTGGGACACAATGGCAGCCAAGGCGTGGTCAACACTCTCAAAATGAGAGTCGATTTCGCTAAATTTAGTGGCGTGGATGTTCACTGCAGCGAACACTGTTTCTTTAAGCTCCTGCAGATTGGTAGCCAGATCTTTGACGGAAGAGGTCAACTTGGAAAAGTCACTCGGTACATTTCGGACAAGGTTAAGTTGAGCAACTTGGCAAGGTCCACACGAGATTGTGGTCAAGACACTGCTTGCAGGAATACCAGCGCACTCTAAATGGAACCATAGAGCACAGTTCGGTAGTTTGAGGTGACATTCTACCATTTCGCCAGAGCCCGGTGGCTGTTTCCTCCCGAAAGAACAGTTTTCGTAACAGTACAGTGGATCTGAAGACGAAGAACTTGATACTTGGGTACCTGCAGTCGCAGCCTTAGAACATGCCTTTCGTGGCATGGCGAAAGAAGCCGATTTTGTTAAGGCAGAAATTGCTAAGTGTAAGCACGGCAAAGCGTCCGAGTTAACAGTTCGCTCGTATCACGTCGAATAACAGGTTGCTTGGCACCGGGAATCTGATCCGATCGACTGCTGAATGCGGACCAATTTGCCTTGGACATTACCAATCAGGAGATGCCCAGCTGCAGAGATGCCTCATTGGAGTGATCCTGATCAGCCCCCTTTTCAGCAACCGTGAACCAAATGTTTGAGGATCACACTTCAAAACAAAAACCTAACTACCACCGCATCCACCGCATCCTGAAGCACAAGATGTCCGAGGTATCCGTCCCAAGGATCTAATGTTAACGCGTCGGCCAATCATGTGCACAACCTTCTTGATCAGATCATGTTCGGTTGCACGAAAGACTTTGAGGGTGCCGCACCTGTAGCGAGATGTCAAGAAGCACGTGATGAAAGAGTTCCTCAATGAAAATTTTGCAAATATGCGTCTGCCGCTGACATACAGTGAGCCGCAGACTATCCGGTGCATGATATCATGGAAAAATCATAGAAAAGTTAACATATCCGAAATGATCATCATCACGATGAACAAATTGAGTGTGCCACGGCATGTGGCCGCTGTAAAGTTGGAAAACTATAACATATCGTTCGGGTTATCCGGCGTAATCCCGCTTCGTCAGCGTCAGTTTGGCCAAAAAACCCAATACATGCCAATCGTAAGTTGGGTCACTACTCGATATACCTATACAATATGAGTAGAGTGCCTGACTCAATCTTACGGAAAGTATGCCCATTGGCTCGAATATAACTTCGTCCAGAGACGTTTGGCTGAAAATTGGAACGAAGACCAACCGAGGGAGGTATCAGTCAGCAAAACGAAGTAAAGCACTTATGCAACATCAGGAAAGTTTGCTTGCAAACGGTCCTGAAGATGGGGAGGCTGAGGAGGTGATTAAAATTGGACCCACACAGCTAATTCCACTCAGTTATTGAACCATATCCAAAAAGGAATATTTCCAAACATCCTCTTCGTCACTCAAAAATTTTATCCTATGAGGGTGATCATGGCGGGTTTTTTACGAGGCAGGTTCGCGTGAGTCGAAAGCTCGTCCCACTCACCTGCATCTGACAATATATGGAACAATGTAATAATTCTAGCCAGATTTGATCCGACGGGATTTCTGGAAGAGGGGAGGCATCATCTCATAGACATTGCGCCTGCGTCTGTACCCATCCCAATAAAACGTCAGCACAGCAGTGAATAGTTTCGATGTGTGGCAATTTGTTGCAAGTTACGTTTAATGAAGAAAAGTGCAGAATTCACCTCAGCCGCAATAATAATGGCCCCAGAATGCTACCTTGGGGGACTCCAGAAGACACTAGAAGGGTTGTCGAGGAATGTCCCACCACTTTAGCCGATTGAACCCTGTTTGAAGAGATACATTTTTTGAATTTTCTACCTTGTATACTCGCACATTAGCAGCTAATAATCCATTTTGCCTTGGCACCCATTGGCATGCGCTCGTATGAAATTAACGCCGCAAGCACGTATACCTGCTTGACTTATGTGCCCTTGCTAATGCAGCCATATGGAATCGATTATGATTTGCCTAATAACATAACTTCGTAATTTATTTGAGAGAGGCAAATATTAATTCATAAATCATCACGACTCAAGGATGACGAATTTGAATCAACTGTAACAACGCAAACAAAAGCGCTAAAGGTTTTCAACCAGGGCTGCGTATCGATGAACCGTGAGAACACATGCATTTAGGTATCGCAGGTTAAAGCACTTGTGCAATAAGGCGCCATGGCACTTTATGTTTTATGTACACTGGTATTCATCCAAGTCTGCATATTTGTTTATGGTTTGTATAATGCCATCCCTTAGACTCACCATTTGCGAAACCTAAACAAGGAAGTTCTCTGGGACCATTGCTTTTTCACTTCATAGTTTTATATCAATGACATTTTGAATGGATTCAGTTGTACTGCTAAGCAGTTCGCCGATAGTTTAGTTGTGTCCTGTAATTGTTTTGGTCCCGATTCGCAGGATGCATTGCGTTTGACCTTCTTCAGATGGGAAAATTGATGAGGCGAGTGGAAAAAGAGAATAAATGTGGGAAAGTAAACCTTGGCAGCCCATCTCCAACCAGTTTCAAGTGCCACGGAGTCACACTCTCTAACGTTATCTAACATAAAAAGAACAACAACACGTTATTTAACAATCGGAACTGGGCGCACACATCACTGCAGTTATCACAAAGGCCAAAGCTGCCTTGGGAGTAATCCGACTTTCCTAATCCTATCTCACGCTAAATAATTAATGTTGGCTTTCAAAACCTATGTACGTATTATTCATTCTTGTTATTCATGGGTGATGTACCTGGGATCCCTTTCTTGTCACATTGATGGTACAGAGAGGAGATGTACGTTTTGTAATGAATGATTATGGCTCAAGGGTTACCGCCGTGGTCTGTGAGCTGGGTATCCCACTCCTATTTCCACGAAGGTCAGACAGACGTCTTTGAGTCCCGAAAAAGATCTTCAGGGCTCCCCTGGTAATTTCTCTTCCAAGTGAAATTCGAGCGAGCCAGTTCAATAAGAGTCGCTCTCACGCTAACAATTTTTTTACACTGCGAACCCTTTTTCGCACAATCATTCATTTTTTTCTGAAACCCCGTCGAGGGTGGTATTCTCTGCCCAAGGCCTCTCATTTTATTAGAAATTCTCCCACACTCCCAGATTTCAACTTCGTAAATTCGTTCCATTATTGCTGTCATTTGGTAACATTTACAACTTTTTGTCATCATACATTTGCCTGCTTCAAATGCGAAAGCAAGCTGATATACACGCAGTGGTGCAATATGGTATGCACATCTTCAAGTGGAATGAGGTATGCGTAGCATTCAAACAGGTCGTCAAGAGATTTCGACAAGTCGCGTAGCAAAAGATAACCACACAACGAGTGCTCCGAAATCCAGACCTCTCCTGGAAAGAACAGACGAGTGTTTAAAGCCACAAATACATCAAACACGGTGAAACTGAGCCTTTACGCTTCGTTCTGTTATTTTCGCGCGCAGATAATTGACAGTTTAAGGACATTGGACACAAATTAACCTGGTGCGTAGCGTATTTCGTGCTAATCGTATACATACATGGAAAATTCCAGTCAGACAGTTTTCATTTTATGCGAGTTTTCGCAAGTTTTGAATGGCGGTCTCCCCAGAATCAGTGTTGAAAAGCTGGTTTTCCACAGTGTTTAGTTTGTTAGGTCTCACAACTGTGGTGGCCGGTTATAATTCCTTTGTAATTTCGTTGTTAAGCTCTTGCCAAATTCGTATTCAAGCTTTCAATTGCAGTGTTGATAAAGGAGATAGATTTATTGAATGCAATAGTCGTGGCTACCGAAACCCGTCGAAACTCAACCAAACATCCCAGAAGCAGTGAAAACACCAACTGAATATTTGAAATTTTAAGAGAGGCATAAAATTCCCGTTGCCATAAGCAACGTGCCATAAATCGATCGAATTGCGTTCTCACGAGTGGATTTCCTGATTTTTTTAGGAATACATTTCCGGTCAACACTCCACATCGATTTGGAATAAGGCTAGAGCACTGCAAATGCAATATATTTCTAAACTCTCGGAGGAGCCGTGGTCTCTCTCTCTTGCACTCTCTCTCCTCCTCCTCTCTCTCTCTCTCTCTCCTCTCTCTCTCTCTCTCTCTCTCTCTCTCTCTCTCTCTCTCTCTCTCTCTCTCTCTATCGGGAGGCGGCGGGTCATCATTCCCGGAATGCTGCGCTTCAATGCAAGATCCGAAATAATGAAAACTTTCTGCATACGGCATGCGGGGAGAATGTATTGGCAGTTAAAATAAACGCGGAAAAGAATTCCCGGAGAAAAGAGCATGGACTCTTACCGGCTACTAGAATGGGGCGCTTCAGAGCAGGAATAAAGCGGAGAAGGCATCCGGTAGACACGCCCATGAAGCGGAAATCGGCGGCAAATGTGACATCCATTCTTCAATTCCATGCAGCCCGTTTATATGTGCTTGCAATAACGGTGATGAAAGCCAGTCTGGAATTGTCTGCTGAAGTGACGGTGTCTGTGCGTGTTTGTCGGATTTTCTTTCGTTGCGATCGTCTGCGACTCATTTAGCTCCATCGACTTCGTTGTCCAGCGTGGAAGGGTTGGCAGAAAACCAAGACATGATTACGATGCCATTTGGCATCATTCGCAGATCATCAATTTTCCGCGAATCTTTTTCAGCAAATTTGCCGACGTTTCAGTTGTGACTTTATTCGTCTGATTTTGTTCGGAGTCTGGAATTTTGGAATTCTCAGTACATCATTCGATAGGGCCGTTTATCCAGTTTTATAAATTGCAATAATGGTGTTTTCGCAGATGACTGCCTTGTGTATGGACTGAAGTTGACTTTTTAACTGACTGCCTGGCCTTACAAGCTGACTGATAGGTCCTACGTATCTTTGGAAATCGCGAATGGAAATCAGTGTTAAAAAATGTAACTCTATCTCGTTTGCTACCAAGAAATCACAGTTATCATATCTTCTCTGTGTGGCTTCCCGTTGGCAAATGCTCTGAGGTAACTTACCTTGGTATTGTTCTTTAGAGTAAACTAAATTGGCAACAGCACCTTGCTCGCATTGCTGCAAAGGCTAGTTCCGCTCATTACTACATAAAACGGAACTTTAGGAAACACCATGCAAAAAATCGAGAGCTTGCGTATATAAAAGTCGTTTCTCCCGTTATGGAATATGTATCTCCTGCTTGGGATCCTTTTCTTGCAGCCAATTGCCACATTTTGGAGCTTGTCCAGCGCCGTGCTTTGTAATGTTATGGTAGACTATACAGGGGCACGAGCAGTGTTTCTGTAATTATGCGAATCACTAGAAAGATCAATGTGATCAAGCACAAGATCAATGTGTCACACTTGATCTTATGAACTCTTTTAAAGTGTTTGTGTTTGTTACTTTCATTGATTCTTTAATGTTGTAAATGTTGGTATTCAATTTGATAAGGGGTTCGCCCTGATAAAATAAACATGCAAATAAATCTATTCGATCCATTTCAATATATCTACCACCGTTGTTCTACATATGTCAGCACGAACAGAAAGTGTGATTTAGTGGAAGTCGATACCGTCAACATGAAATTATAACTCTGGTGGCTATTTAATGAAAGTGACTGCGACGGAAAACTGGCCGAGAGCTCACAACAAATAATTATTTTCCGTTGCTCAAAATTCAACAATAGCGGTAAGTTGTTCTGTATAATTATTTTGGCGTTTCGATGAGAAGGTACCATTTGTGTTCGTATAGTTATGCGTTTACTGCTGGGTAATAGCTAGTGCGCTATACGGGTGAGTCACCTCGTGTTGGTTTTTTCGATCGCAGTTTCCGCGAAAACGGCTGTCGGACCTATACGATTGAAATGGTGCAACGGAGGTTTTGGAGCATGGTTCTCTTTGGCTTCAATTGGGCTATAGGCTCCAATTGACACCGCTAATTCCTCGTTTATTTAATTTTTTATTCGAGACCAGGATTTTCTCGTACTCGAGATTCCGACTCCATTCTTGTCACGATTGATGTTCACAGGATGGCAGAATACACAAAACATGACAGTCCATATGACGGGAGACTTACGGCGCTTACTGTATTTATTTTGGCGTTTCGATGAGAAGGTACCATTTGTGTTCGTATAGTTATGCGTTTATGCTTGGTAATGCAGGCCTATACGGGTGAGTCACCTCGATGTTGGTTTTTTCGATCGCAGTTTCCGCGAAAACGGCTGCACCTATACGATTGTGGTGCAACGGAGGTTTTGGAGCCTGGTTCTCTTGGCTTCGTTTGGGTCTATTGGGCTCTCCGAAATTGACACCCCTACACCCTTTTTGGGGAAGGGTAGTAAGGGTTGTTTTCTATGCTGCGCATTATCTCCGGAACTCTGCTTCGGAGGTCCATGGTTAACCAAAATTACAAAGTTGTTCATTTCCTTGATCTGAAGGCACCAGACGTGATCCGACTCAAATCCATCCCTTGGCTTCCGTTTTAGGGGTGGGTTTCTGCGGGAAGGGGTAGAGTGGTTGGAGGGTGTTTTTTCAGCAGGCATGCGTTCTTCGTGTCTCGGATGATGGGGCCTGAGACCTCAGTTTTCTTGCGATTCGGTGAAGGCACATTTGGGTGTGTCTGAAGGGCTGCAAGGGGTGGTTATGGAGATATCTCCTTTTTCGCGGAAATTGTGATCGAAGAAAACCAACATTCGAGGTGACTCACCCTGTATATAGTTAAGTTCGCAATGGTCTTCATGGATTGATCCAAATCAGCAAGAACGAAAAAACAAAATAAAATTGAAAAAAAAATAATGTAAAAAAAGGAAAGTATAAAATAGATAGGCATGAAAAGTGAATTGCGGTAAATTACTTTCAAAAATAAAACACTCGTAGAATCAAAATAAAAATGGAAACAGAAATGCAAAGAAATAACAAGAGTATCCCAAAAAAAGTCTTTGGCCACAGCTAAAATTTAAATTTCCTGCTTTTTATCATATTTTTTATTTTATTTTCATATTTAATTTCAGATTTAAGTCAAGGCATCAGTGTTTAGAGCTGGGACAAGATCACAAAACATGATACAACAGCAAATTTACATTTAACCTACGACAAAAGACCTTTGAGGAACCCTGAATATAAACCAAAGATACTTTGGTATTTTTTGTTCCAAATAAAATAGTGTGCGTGTGGTTCGGGGCAAGTCTTCTGAACCATTCGATCCAAACACGTCAGATTCATATTCGCACATCATATTCACATTCACATCAATATCAGATAAACACACACATCATTGCAAATCAGACGATTCGAGGTTCTGATTTTGTACATGTCGAGTGATGTGGGTTGCACAGCGTTTAAATTAGTTGTAGGCTTTGGTTCATTTTTCGGAACAAAATTCTGTCGACTGGGAGAAGTGTCATGCGGATTGGGGACTTACAGGCAAAGTAACACTCCAAAATCAGAGGTTTCTGACCTAGGACACCAACGGGGTTTAGAAGTGTTCCTCTCGGAACATTTTGGGAACACATAATTGGTTCTTGGATCGCCATTTTCCTGACACAAATTTGGAACACATGAGAGATTTGAAACACCATATTATGCTCCAGTTCGCTTGTTCTAAATTTGTGACAGGAAAATAGTGCTCCAAGAACATATCACGTGTTCCAAATATGTTCTGGAACTTCCATCTAAGCCTCTGAGGTGTTCCATAGGTGTTTCAAACAGAATCCTCTGATTTAGAGTGTTGTATTAGCTAAATATGCAATCTTGTCTCACCCCATCGCGATGAATGGCTGGCGTCAATAATGGGCGCCCCTGTTCGAAGATTGATGGCGATCTGTGCATTCCGGGTTTTGCTTGTAACTTTCCAGCGGATAATTTTTTTATCTCAATCTGACTTTTCCAACAACGAAAAACCAAAAAAGGACTACTTCGTTTGGAAAACGAACTTTGCGGATTCGAACTTCGAATCTTCTCTCAAAGTTTTTACGGTAAAAAAGCGCTTGCGAATAACAGATTTTAGTTATGTTTCCGCAGTTACCAGTCCATAAAATGGATATTTTCGGACTGCATTGAATTTGCATCAGTTGAATTGGAATTGGCGTCCGATCTCTGACTCTGTGTACCTACTCCTTGCGAAAAAAAACATTGCGTGTCTGCTTTTTCCTTTGGAATGGTTTATGTCACCCAAGCGTTTGATGGCAGCAGCTTTCGAAAGGTCGATTAATTAATTGAACTTTTCGTCTGCTGCAGTCCTTCGTCGCCAATTTATTGCTGACAGATCTTTCCACGCCTTTCGGAATTCTAACTTCGCCCAACTTGGCCATTGGCCAATAAATTACACCCAGAACGGGCGCTATAAGGAATAGTGGCCGAAGTATCTGGCTTCACCACCTATAATTTCTTTCTGACTGCGAAAAGGGCGTTGAACTGATATGTTGAGAAACTTTGCATCCAGAAGAAATTAGAAATTAGAATTTAGAAGAAATTAGAGATTTTTTGGAGTGAGTTCTGTTGTAGTGAGTTCTGTTTTTTTCTGTTAACCTAAAAAGTGCATTCATAAATGTTCCAATTAGAGGCCTCCATATTTGGTGTTCTCAATGTTTTCATGCTCAAAATGCACAAACGCAGGTTGCAGTTAGGAATACCGGCAGACATTTCAAAAATGCTGGTCTGAACATGTTTTCACACACGCTCTGGTCGCCCAAATAGGACAAGAATAAGGCCAAATGGGAGAAGGCAGGCCATGATAGGATATAGGATTCGTTAGGATAGGCATGCGGATAGGAGGTTAGGTTTGGATTGAGTTGGTTTTGGTATGTCACAGAGCATTCCGAATTGCCACCCAAACGCATTACTAAGTTGACGTTGAAATGCTATTTTGCAGGTGTTGAATAGCTTGGTCTGAGACGGGGGCAAAACGGTAAAATGTCGATTTGAAGCTGTTGTTGTTATGATCCACACCACATGCTCTCCTCGTACACGTGTGGGGCTTTCCTCTCTGCGACGAGTGCGGTAGTTTGGCTGTCAATTTCGCCTAATCATGCCAAAATAAACAACAAAATGAGCAGATTCTGAATAGTTCCTTTCCAAATTTTCGATGTCGCATATTCGCATCGGTCCATGCATCTGATTGAAGATGTTGGAGTTCGCTTGCTTAAACAAAAGGGGTGACGCGGGGGAAGAGAAAAATCGACCAATCAGTCAAATCCTAGATTCATTTGAGCCGGGTGTTTGTCCCGACAGATATGATGATTATTTTTATAGTGACGGGCACGCCCCTGTTCAAACATTTAAGCAAACAAACATTTAAGCATTCATTTAAATATTCAAACATTTAAGCAGGCCAGAACAGACTAAAAACAAAAACACATCAAGAGACATTAAAAACTTCGATCGTACAAGCATTAGAATTAGTGATGGCTGGCGCGTGAGCTAAATGCAAAAGTGCCACTGATGATGTCAGAATTAGGGGGTAGTGCATTTTTCAATCGTGTATTGTTCGCGGAAAAGGAAAAACGAATTGGTAATTAAGTAGCAGAGTAGTGAGATCATTGCGACATATGGGAACAGTGGAGCTCAAGCCAAAATCTGAACGCCGCAGGAAGGTTTTTAGAGAATAGAAACCTGTGTCTGGGCAGATATCTTCTGAGGATCACGAAAAAGGTCAAGTCGTCTCAAACGTCTTCTGCTCTAAAGAGTTGGAAGAAAGAGTTCATTGAGCATAGCTATGATACTCTCCGTTCGATGAGATTGTGGACCACCTTTGGCCAAGTTAAACTTGTTTTGCGAGCTTGCAATTTCCGGTTCGTGTGCAGGCTCCAACATTGCATCAGACGCCATTTTCCGCACTTGACACAGACAAACATTGCGGCCACCCATCGGGCAAACAGTGATCCTACAAGAGAGTAAACATCAAATTTGCTTAATCCGCCTTGAAATAAGCGCATCAAAAACTGTTATATGCGAGGCGTTTTTGTCGCACCATATTACGCTTAATCTCCCCACTGCAAAAATGAATTGAAAAATATGCCAACCTTTGTTAATTTAAAAATTGCAAGCGTTCTTTTGTTATACCAGTACGAGTACATGACGAAGCTCTCGCGGCTGCGGGCCATAATCCCGACACTTTGTTTACATATTGGCATACACGTTATGGAAGAAGAGCAGCAATGCGCTTGTAATGAATAGTTAAAATAGTAAACACTCTTTTCAGGGTGGGTTTGCAACGTCGAAAAAGGAATTTAGGATTGTGGATTGCTGGGATGGAACGGGGCGACCAAAAAGTTTGCCGGCAGTCCTTCGCAGGATTAAGTTCTGGCGAAACGAAATTTCGACAAGCCCACGCGCACTGTTTTACAGGATTGCGGGAATAACGTCTAATTTTCGGAAGGTCTAAAAGGTGTAATCAGGCGTGGATTCTTACTCCAACCTAACCCCAACCTGACCCAACCTTTACATAACCTTAGCCCAACCCTAACCTAACCCCTAACCTACCTCCAACCCCTGCTTTCATTTTAAAGTTGAATTACATCTGGTACTATATTCCGAGGATTTTTAGACCTTCCGAAAATTAGACGTTGTTCCGCGCACCCGTTTTACATCAGGGGATGAAATGGAATGTTGCGAATGTAGGCCTGTACCTATAGATTGGGATAGGACATGGTGGTGGAAAAGTCTATGCAACTGTACGTTTGGTTTTAGCCCGAATTCCGCTTCCAGGCCAGCAGTGAAGAAAGGCACTTTTCTGTGGGAGATCCAGAGGGGTTTAAAACAATTGAAAACTGTGGATGTTGATGGAAAGTATCTACTTTATTCAAACTTCGCGCATTAAAAAAAAAAAAACAGAAAATGATTCAAGGTTTACCTATGTGTATCACAGGAGACCTTGACTAAAATGCAGTCTTTGTCGGAATTTGAAGAGAATTTGAGTGTGCAGTATGCTGATATGCTGTGGTGCCTTTGATGTGCGAAGACATGGGTCCTCCAACCCAAATTATAATAATTCTTACTTTTGACCTCATGACCAAATGGATTTTGAATTGAGTGGTTAACCTGAAAGGAGTATGGCTGCGTTTCATGTGCAGGTTTTGCAGAAAATTGAAAAGCAACGAAATAAAAGTTGACGCCTGAAAGCATCTTCATTCCAAGACCACCAAAAAACTGAGAACGACAGCAAGAGTGGAATTGAACTGTGAAACTGTGAAAGGTGAACATTGCAAGGCGTAATCGACGGAGCCCTCAAAGAATGCACTAAGACATGCATTCAGGAGATTTGTGGAAATTGGGGCGACAGACATTTTTGCCGGAAAGGAATTCCATTAAAATCGTTCGCTGAAGAAAAGGGTATTTCAGCACATAAATCCTGGGCATGGAAGTGTCCTTATATTGTATTGGTGATCATGAGAGAAATGGATGTTGGCACCACCAAAATGGCAATTACCAAAAATTGCAATCACCAATATTCGTATTGGCAACCACGAACCTCAAACACCAATGTTCCCCGTTATGTTCAAATTGGGAGATTGATTGTTGTAACCCATGCATGGGTTTCTCCCTGGATAGTAGAAAGAATGCAAATGCGCCTTTCTTATAATGATGGGTGCGCAGAGAAGTTATCGTCTGAATGCCGATCCATACATGTTGAGCAGTTCAAGTTCGCGGGGATTTTATTGTATAAAAAGGAGAACGGCTAGCAGTAGCTTAGCAGCAAGCAATAGGCGGCGGACGCATAGCAGTCAGCTGACAAGCAGAATAGGCGCTGAGGTAGGGAAGTTAGGTCAGGTTTTTGGTTAGGTTTTAGAGAAAGAATATGCAGGAATTGACAAACACGTCCGCGAACAAACACTCCGCAGAAGTAAGCTGCCCTCCGCTGCAACAAGAAATTTGGTTGGCGAGAACCTGATTTTCAGAGCACCAAGCTGTAAAAAGAGAAAAAATCTCCACCTAAAAGGGGAGTAAACATAGTCTTAATTCGTTTTGTCGGATTTATTCCATTAACCAAATCCTTTGAGGCCGACAGAGAATAAGGAGACGAGCTCCTTAAGGGAAACAACTCTGCCACTGCTTTCGTTTTGAGAAAGAGGAAAAAGAATTTAAGGAAACCTGCTTTTCCTTTGTAATTTTTGGGGTTGGGACAAAACATTCTTGCAAGAAACAGCAGGTTTTTCTCGTTGGTACGCAAGATGCGAATATTGGAAATGTAAAAGATGGAATAGATGTTTTTGCAAGACGGCTGTGTTTATGCATTCAAGGAGATTATTCTATTTTGGTCTTGTTTTGGCCCTTGTTGGCTGAAACATTTTGGAAGCTGGAATTTCCTCGTTGATGTCTCCAAATCTGTGTCTGTTTGTTGTACCTCAGCCTGTCTCATTATTTCACCTGACAACGATCTGACAACGATCTCATTATTTTACCTGCCTGGATGACTGGACTGGGATGGGGCGCAGTGCGGTCCTTGAGGTTGCGGGCACACAGAGAATTTTTTTGTTCACGTTATCCAAGTCTTGGGGATGAAATGAGGCCGTGAATTGAAATTGACGATTTTTTCTGTTTTTACGAAGAGAAAAACACAAGCCAGAACATCGCAATCGCATGGGTTTGTCAAAGACTTTGTGCATCGTTGAAAGTTAAAATGTGTTTGCTTAAAAAAAAAGAAAATTGCCTCCCGCCCCAAAATGCCGCCCTTGGGAAAATCAGGCGTAGGCCATGGCCCACGTGGTCTACACCTAAAACCGGGCCTGGTTCGGATCTCCACAGGCAGTAGGTAAATCCAGACTTTTTATCTGAGATCCCCAAAACAATCAAACAATTCAGGTTTCTTGTCCTCCTGGCTTTACTTACTGCGTGAAATCTATCCTGTAAGGTATACCAAAGTTGAATTTGATTCCAGCCTTGTCTTCGGTAGTTGCCTCAATGTGACATTGAATTGGACATCTTTCAGGTATATTATCAGCATATACGGAGCCATTCTGAATACACGGGCCATAGGCGATTTTTTTCAGACTTTTGAAGCACGGGGCAATGTAATTCCCCATTTCGCATGCGCCGCAAAACACATTACATGAAGGAATGCATTTAACAGCGCTTACTAGATGGGGACTAACATTGCCCCGTGATTCAAAAGTCTGAGAAAAATCTCCCATGGCCCGGGTATTTTGAATGTCTGAGTATGTAGCTCCTTTTTTGCAGACGACAACCATCATCTCCCATTCACCCTGTAGGCCTACATGTTGACATCTTTTTACAAAGCACTAGACAGGTGTACGCTGTTTCAGTACTTTACTGGAATCGTACAAAAAAGATTATCAATAGTGTTAGACCTCTCCAGAGCTGTAGCCTGGGACATTACCAACACCTTATGCATTCAGACCAAAACGCAAAACAAAAAAGAACGAAATTTTTCGATATTTGGAGACGCAGAGCTTTGAAATCCTTACCACCCTCAGCAGCATCAGAAGCCTCCTTCCTACGAAGGACTTTTGGTCCTCCAGGCGGGTACCATATGTGCATGCAGAAAAGACCCACCTTGATGCGGCTGAAGGAATTTCATTAAATCTTTATGTCTCCACTTCAACAATGTGAAATAGATCTTTTTCTCAGTTGAGACACATTTACATTGACTTCAACATTTCACTTTCTCACTTTTACTTTTTTCGTCACAGGCCCATGTCACTTCTCGACGTGACTTCACAGTTTCTCCACAGTAAAAAGAAAAAGAGTCATTTTTGAGCAAGAGGCTCTCTTGTTCTCAGGGGACGACAGATTCCTTTGTTGTTCGCAAATTACGTTATCCTTTTTAGGCACAATACCTTATTTTGTGCCTAAATCCGTTGACCAAATTGACAGAAACTGGTTTTCTTCACTTTCCTCCCCCAACGAGCCATCTTCCGTCCTTCTCTTGTGGTTCCCCTTTTAATCCTCTTTCCCACTCCATATACCTTTAGATACAAAGAGTGTACGTAGTTAGAGTTTGTGTACAAGAGGAACAAAATGTATATCCATATGGGCAATGGTGGCAAAGGAAATAAACCATCAAAACAATCTCACAGGGTGAAAACGAAAGGTGTGTCAAAAATTTGGGGAATTGTTCTTCATGACATTTTGAACAAAAAAAGACTGAATTTTTCGAAAACTATATTCCTTCCGCGGTTTTTCCTGACAAAACGGGTCAGGTTGCCATGGCAACCCTACATTTTTTAGGAAAAAGCCAGAAGGGGCGGGATTTTGGCAAAAACACCTCTCTTTCATTTTTATTTGGTTCAGCCTGAAGAACCATGTCTGAAAATTTTATTCGTTTCGGGTGATTTTTGTTTCTGGACCCCAAACGACCCTCGGTCATTTTGGACAAATTGGTGATCCAAAAATAAAAATAATCCGAAACGTATGAAATTTGCGGACGTTCCTTAGTTAGGCTGAACCAAACAAAAATGAAAGATAGATGTTTTGCCAAAATCCCGCTCCCTGTGGCTTTTTCCCGAAAATGTACGATTGCCATGGCAACCGGAACTTTTTGTGGGCAAAACAGCAGAAGGGTCGGGGTTTTTCGAAAAATACAGTCTTTCATTTTTGTTGGAATTGACATAAGAAACAGCACCCCAAATTTTCGACATACCTTTCTGACTCATCCTGTATATTTACATCATGTAAACCCATATGGCGCGTCCCCATAGTCATGTTTGATGTGCTTGTACTAGTATGGGCTTCTTCCGAGCGCAGCTACAAACCGTCTGTGAAGGGTTATATCTCCAGTAGACTATTGCCTGTAGGTAGGTAACAACCTATAATATCCCTTGGGTTTTGCCATGCTTTCAAATGCGGTTTTTGCGCGCGGACGAGACAAACCGGGATTTCCTGGTAAAAAAGGATGCATCGAAATTAATTCCGCAAAGCTGCACGTTGTTATGCGTTTATATCGTCTTCCTCAACACAAGCATTTTTCATGGCAGATGTCCGTTTACGAAACGAGCCAAATGATTTCTAAGGATGCAATGTGGGCTACCGAGATTTTTGTCAGCATATGTCTTTTGAAAATGACAACACGGAAAAGAAATTCTTAACGGTACATGATTTATCCCCTTTTCATTGAACCGCCCTGTAGAACGAGGGGTCAAGCCGTGGCGTTCCTGCAACTGTGACCATAAGGAAATGACCTTGGGTGGTTTTGATTTAACATGACTTCACTGAAGTAACATTTCACTTTCTGATGAGGAAACTGGACGTATTTTTCGTCAAAGCAAAATACGTTCTGTCTTCATGAGGTGTGTGAGGGTGATGGACTTGTGATTAGGATTGCAAGATTGCAACAAATTTCGCCACTGCATCAAAAAGAGACACTAACTGTGGAGTGGAGGAGGGTGGAAGAGGAGGAGGAATTGCAATAGAAGTTGAGGAGGGTGGGAACGAGCATACATAAGCTCCCTTTCTTCTTTGTTTAGCATAATGTCGGTATTTATTTTTCTCGTGTTTATACGTGGACATCAGTGTTCGTCAGTGTCCCATAACCAGGAATTCCGCCAAGGCTGTTTCCAATTTGCCACTAACCTGATCACGAGCCATGATCTCTCTGCAGAATCGTCAAACACATGACACATCTGCATCGATTGTCTGGAAGTCATGTACGAACAAAACTAAAAACTTCTAAAAAACATCAGAACTGACCGTTTTGGGTTTGCAACTAGTTTAAGAGTTGCACCTGTCTATTTCTCATTTTTTCTGTGGCTAAAATGTGTCATACATTTTCTGAAAAGTGTGCAGTTTGACAGGTCCAAGTGATAACCTCGGAGATTGGGTGAAAAATAGCCATATTCAGATTGTTATTGAAAGCGTGTGAAAAAATTAGCCATTTGTAAAAGTGTGTGGTGCTTGCGGAGTCAGTGGGATTTTTGGCGATATGTTGATGTTTTACTTCAGCTCAGCACATCATCAAAAAGTTGTTTCTTCTTCAAGCGAAACTTAACTTCGGTGCAAACTATACTGTGCGTTCGACGGAGGCAACAAACTAACCCTTTGGCCAAATTGTACAGGGTAGCCCAAAAGTCTTTGGCCATAGCAAAAACGAAAATTTCCTGTTTTCATCGCTCCAACCGCGGATGTAAACACGACGGGAACAACATGTGCACATGCAGGGTAAGCCAAATGTCTTTGGCATCATAAAAATGTATAGGTATTGCTGTTTTTATCTTTTTATCATATTTTCCTCTTCGAAACTTTTTCTAGCACACACAACTGATGTCATCATAATCTCACAATTTCCGATTTACGTCTTGACATCCGTGCGGTTAAAGCTGGAAAAAATTTTCTGATCACAAAGTACAGCAAAACAGCAAATTTGCAATAATTTCCCTATGGTCAGAGACGTTTGAGCTACCCTGTATGCATGGCCACGCCGGGGTGCAGGGAAATCAGCGTGGATTTCCTCAGTGCGAAAATGTTACTTCGCAAAAACTGGACGAACTGAATCAGACCACAAATGAACTCGCGTTGACAGAAAAGAGCTGAAACGAAGAATCGCAAATGTCTATTCCCGGGAAAAAATGACCAACGCTGCCGAGAATAAACCCTTTCGCTATTCTGCCCTTGTTTGGGTTGGAATGGCCACACCGGGTACCTACCTATATGTCGCAAATTCACACTTCTGGAAACGTTTTCGTATCCTCGATGATGCTTTTTCCTTTGCCAGTTTGCGCTGGAGATTCTATCACTACGAGTATTTGCCCTCAGGCGAACACTAAAACAATAGCTGACCATGTTGCATGTGTAATACATATGCTTACACGAAGTCAGAAGTTGAACGCAATTTATAGTTTTGCAAATATATCTATCCTTAAAATTCTAATAAAAGTGAAAGGCACTCGAGGGGCCCATTCCTTAACCACATAGTAAGTTGTATACAATGTGACTTGCTCAGGAGCTGGAAAATGCCTGCACGTTTGGGTTGGTTTGTTCTTCGAAAACGAACAGATCGGGCATCTCTGCACAAAACTAAGCCTCACGCATCCAGGTCAGCCACAGCGTCAATTATAAAGCAGTGAAATAGAAAGGAGAACTGGAACGCAAACATGCGGCCCCTCCGCGCAGGGAAAGATCGTGCCGACTCTCAAGCTTGTGCGTCGTCCCTTTGGTATGAAGAAGCACGCTGCAGGCATGAGGCAGTCCCTTTGTTGGTATGGAGATTCTGATGGTTGGCTGCGCTGCGCCCCTTGCATTTTCGTTTTTTAAATTGCGTTTTCTGCAGGCATGGATTTTAGTATGAATCTGCAAACATTGCAAAACATTTAAATTCATACAAACTGTGCTTACCTTAGGATTGAATGAAGAATATGCGTATCCGATCGGCTGAATCCTCCGATCAATCATCAATCCGATATTCTCTGCGGCACATCAAACATTCTGAAACAAAACCAGCTTGGTCAACTTGCTCCTGACACTGGTTTTGTTTTTCAGAACGTGCTTCATTGTGTAGGTTTTGGCATATGAATGGAATCGCACCTGGCACCTGGTTCTCCCCTCTATTTCACTGTTATAAAGCTTTAAGCCGAGCTGTGTACAGGGTGCCTGCTGGTTTAATGTATTTACCAATTTCGTGCGTGCACACCGAAAAAAAATTCGGAGTGCCCTCTCTATAGAAGGTCTATGATGTTGCATGGTTTGGGAAAGGTTTTGAGTGCTCGTTGCAAACAAAAGGACGTTTTGGATGACTATAATGGGCACAAATTTTGAGTGACCATGATCTGTTGAGACCATTGCTTCGCAAATAGGTGTATTTGCAAATGTAAACTTTTCCAGCTTGTTAAAAAAGATTGTATCAACCAACGGAGGCAAATTTATCTAAAAAAGACTTCGCGAAGCGTCTTCTGCGGTTTCAACACTCCAAAAGTTGGTCTTGTTTCGATACAGCTTGCAGAGATGTGCATTCCTGATGTTAATTTTTTTTTCAGAATTGAACACAGCCGTTTTTACTACCTTTCGGCACCCACAACTTCGAATGGTGGCTCTCGCAAGAACGTGCAACAGGTGTGAAATTGAAAGAAGTGGCGAAGACTTTTGTTGACCCCTATAGTTGTTGGGTACTGGTCTTTCGAGCCCATGTTGGAAAAAGGTGTTCCATATTCATGTTTTGGGTTATCGGATTTTTTTACGATATCACCGCAAATTTCCGAGATGCCCGTATACGGATCTTATCAAAAGTCCTCGAATATAGGCGATATTTTAAAGGACTTGCTATTGCAGTGGCCATCTAATTTCAACAGGACTTGTGCAACTTCACGCCTCACACGAGTGTCATGATGTCTTGCAGCGCATCTTTCGTTGATTCTAAATGGCGCCTGAGTCAGTTGTGAACTCCCATGTTCGAAGACTTTTGATAAGGTGTGTATTACAGGCTCCCTGTGGTTTGGATGAAGTGGCTTAATGAAGTCGAGGACAACCTCAAAAGCGCGATGAACTCTCCTAGAGATGCTCCACCTTCTCAATGACTGCCATCGCATCAGTTGGAATCTTTATTATTGAGTATTCACAGCCAAGAATAACAAACACGGCGGGAATGAATTTCGCAGGTTGATGTTTGTGTCTTATACCAATAATAATGGGCTCCCCAAAGTGTGGCTTTCGTCAACTCCATGTATTTACGCTTGCACATATCTCTTCTCGAAACTGTTTTTGATCTGACCTGACAATGACAGGTACCAGAGACTACGCACAAACATATGCACTGGCAAGCATTGTTCATCGAAGAGAAGTACGAAAGAGTGGTCTGCAATAAGAACAATTTAATTTCTACGGCTTCATCTTTTTTCCACAGTGCGATTCAAAATTTTCTGTCGTTATCTATTGAGACAGTCACGTACCTATGACCCACACAATCCCGCCACACAAAAAGAAAGCCCAGCCCGCAATAGACTCACACCAACCCACCTTAAAATCCAAAATTGTTCATCGCAGTTGGCTAAACACTTACGGTTTCTGCGCGTATCTTACAAGTATGCAGATTGTTCCCAGATTCTACTTTAGGATTTCACAATGAGAAAAACTTAATTTCTATTTTGCATAATTTACATATGAAAATCTCTGCGAAGCGGGTCGAGAAATGAGCAATAAAGCCCATTGTTGAATTTTTGCATTGTTACAGACAATGGTGGAGCTCCCCGTGAAATTCTATGTGAAATAGAATCAGGGCACGATCCGGATACTCATTTGCGCTATGGTACAGGAAGTTGCAAAAACCTGTTACATAAACAGGGGGAATGGGAGATGATGATTTCCATTTGCAAAATATTTGTTACACATATGGAGACGTGTTGGAAGAAGTTGATTTCCTTTTGCAAAATATTTGTAACACATATTGGCTTAGATGGGACATGAAACCAAATAAGAATCATTATATGATCGACGTGATAATGACAGCATAATGATTTTGTTTGGTTTGTTGTCCCATCTAAGTCAATATGTGTTACAAGTATTTTACAAATGGGAATCATCATCTCCCATTCCCCCTGTATATGTGACAGGTTTTTTGCAACGTACTGTACATTGTTGGATTGTAAAAGGGAGGCATTGAAAACTTTGAACGCTGGGAACACGTAGATCCTTCGGTGGAATTTTTTCCAAACGTACTGATTGGTGCATATTTGTGCAATGCATGAAATACGTATACGAGTAGCTGCTCAAGACAGGGACCAGACAAATGTGTAGCTGCCAAAATACACTAGATAGATAGGTTATGGATGGAACTCGAAGCCAAATTTAGGATTATTTTCCGGCAAAAGGCCTACTCGGATACACTGACCGACACAGGGTGTATTGGAAAGGTGTGCACAAAATTTGAAGAATTCTTCTCCAAATCAATACAGACAAACATTAAAGAGTATTTTTTCGAAAACCCTTCCATTGTGGGGTTTTTGGCCATAAAAGTTTCCCATTGTTGCAATGGCAACCGGACATTTTTTGGCAAAAACGGTCGGAGTGGGATTTTGACAAAATATCTCTCTTTCATTTTTGTTTGTTTCATCCTGAGGAATTTTTATGGTGGTATGTATTGACATGTTTTCGAACAATTCCGAAAAATTTGTGCACACTTTTCCAATACACCCTGTATATGAGCGAGCTGGAAAACGACTCAAAGGTCCTTTAGCTTACAAGACAGTTTGTGCTGATATGATGCAATGTAGGAAAAAGCGGGCCTTTCTATATACAGTTGCCAAATGAAAAAAATGTGGAACAAAGTTCTACAAATCGGATGCTGACGTCGACATTCGATCTTCTCTGCGATTAGGTTTTCACATCCCTCTGTTTACAATGTCGAGCGGAATGGGCCAACCAAAATGACATAGTTTTTGCAGATATCTGAAGAGTAGGTAAAGCATGCATGCGACAGAACAGAATTCAAGGTGGTCCATTGTCCATAAGAAAGCCGCGTGATTCTTGTTTTTTGTTTGGGAGAGCTAAAATTGCACATTTTTTTGCAAGAGATCCGCTTTTTTCAGCAGGGTTTTAATTTTGCGCCCGTGTGGATGTTGTCAGTGAGTAGGTACCACGGGCAACTCATGGACGAAAAAATTTCAGAGAGACAAAACTCGAAACGCCATTGGGGTTTTTTTTATTGTACTGGACATTTTTATTTTTTAATTTTTTTTTCTTGTTTTATATTTTTTATTTTTGTTGTACGGGATATTTTTTTATTGTACCTACTGCACTGTTATTTTTTGCATCTGTACCACTCTGCACAGATATAGAAAGCTCTGTCTCAGCTATCTCGCAATCTGGAATCAGCAACCTCGTTACATGCTGGTTGTCCGCTAGTGTTGGGAACACTTTCGTGGCGGTGTGAGAACGGCGAAATTTCTAAAAGGCAGCCATACGCAGTAGCCACCTATTGGGATGAAAAGGATTAAGATGAAGCCAGCAAAAAATATCCTCTGCAAAACTCTTCAAATTTGTGTCATCGTTTCGCCAATCCACCCGATGATTGGGCCCCACATAAGGCTTCAAAATCACATCCACACAAATCTGAGGTCAACATCAAATCAGTGCTGTTAGCAGATTGGCATTTCCTCCCATGCCGAAATCTGAGCCGGTGCGAAATCCTCATTCGCTGAATTCCAACTGGAAGGAAAGAAGGATGAAATTTTTCGTTAGAAATTGGAATAATTGGCAATGTGACGGATGCAGATGAGAAGGGCGTGAAGTTTCCAAATGTTTTCGCCATGGCAACGTCGACGAAAATAAGATAACCCAGAAGTGCACAACTGCACAGTCTGATTTTTTTCTATTACCAATGCGATTTCGCAAAAGGGGGAGATTTAGATCAAACACACGCACGAATTGAAAGCAAAAAAAAAACGTTTTTCAAATTGCATGCAGCACTGCAATGGTTTTAAACGACCCAAACAGGATGTCGCGAATTGACAACGCATGTTCGGCTTCAACAAGTGAACCCTTCAGCAAAATTGCAGGAGTTATTGCTTTCACCCCTGTCCTCGACGGCACCTTCACAGAGAAAATAACCGCACACAGCGTAAATGAAGTCTCAAAAGGCAAAAGAAGCCTTCTTAAGGCAAGCCATCCATCCCGATGCCTTATGAAGGCATCGGGATGGGCTATTGAGAAAGAAGTAATTATAAAATGAACTGACCCGACTGCGACTGACTGACATACATTTTTTGGGCACTTCCGGTCCTCTTTCGGCCTTGAAAATTTAGTGTCATGACCGTTTTTCACAGCTGAGAACAGGAAATATCTGAAAACGGCTTTTTTTGCCCGTCAAAGGGCTGATTTTGGAGTTTTAAGGCATATTCAAAACTTTTTATAACCTTTTCATGACGGCGCACTGCAATTGGCACGCATTCGCTTTGATACACACTTGGGTTCTTTGAGTCAATGAAAGTGATGCCCACAGATAATTGTTAAGAAAACAAAAACTGTTGAATAAGTGCAGGTTTCGGGACAAAGGCGGAACTTTCGCGGTCGACGTGAAGCGGCCGCAGTGGCGCAGCCACTAGTTTCCCTATAAAAACGATTTGTGACAATGGCAGCCAAATTCTTACGTGTAGAGATGTCTTGAGAAGCCCAAAATATTAGGCTGGCTAATATGCCTGGCTTTCTAATTTATTTTTTCATTTTATTTTATTTATTTTAAATCATTCCGTTACATTTTCATTTTTGTACCTCGTGTTTACCTTGCATCGGATTTGCCGCGTCAATTTGCAACGGTCCATTAGACTATGCGCAGTCGGAACCCAGTTTCTTCAGAATTGCTGGAAATGAGTTCCAGACTGGGTCGAAACGTCCCTTTTGTGCGTTGTGCGGTCGGCAACTACTGCCGAACACCAGTTCCGGACAAAGAAACATTCTCATGAGACATGAGGCCATCACGTGATCGAAAAGAAAACATCCAAGGTTGCGATAAAGCTTCCACGTGAATGCTTCCAGCTTAATGCAATGGGCGATATATTTGTTTATCTTTCGGTTCAAAGTGACTGCTGAGAGATGCATGCTGGTGGCCCATATCGAAGAAGTTTCGAACTATTCTCGAGGTTTCTTGAAACCCTGAATTAACGGCAGTTTATGAATGCCAGCCTGTTGTAGGTATAAAACAATGTTTATTTACTCTCTTCTGTCAATATGATGCCTGATTGTGCCTGCTTCGATTTGACTGAAACATATTTTCCTGTCTTACATGCATAGAATTTCCAAGCGAAGCCTTCAGTGCATCCAGTCGCGGTGCATCCAGAATCAGACACAAAAAAGCACGTCGGTACCTAATGGAAAATTTGATTTTGTTTGGTCTCAATATTTTTTTATATGCTGCGATTTTTTCTGGAATAAAGGATTGCAAGAAATCCGCCAAAAGGAGGCTGATGAAAAGATGCCAACTATCCATATGCATATCGTCTTGCATTTTGCATGATAAAAAAGGTATATGCACGCTTACGTATGTATGCTGTTGGCCTTACTTTATTCTTGTCCATATTGCGCGCGCAAGTTTAAGAATTGGTTGAATGCTGTGAGAAAAACCTGCCAGGGCAGATGCTAACATGTGCATTTGTTTGCCGACAAGTCTTCCCATAGGTGCTTGAAAAGCATGTGGTCCAGCCAGGTCCAGCATTTAGAAATGAGCCAAAAACCCTCCGAAAGCAAGGATCTTCAGAGGTAAAACTTATGAGTTTCTGTTGATGATCCCCAAAATATTGACATCTGGACATCTGGACACCTGGATACCCGGACACCTGGACACCTGAGCACCTGGACACCTGAGCACCTGGACACCTGGGCACCTGGGCACCTGGGCACCTGGACAACTGGACACCTGGATATCCCTCTGAACTGATCTAACTCAACCTCATTAACCCATCCTATCCCAATCTAACCGATACAGTGTGGCATATATCCAAAGTGGAATACAGGTATATCCACATTTTAGGTTATCGCGTTTCTCTTGAACTGGATAAAATTCCACTGGAGTTTTCGCAAGAGAACTTTGTGCAATTTGCGAAATTTTAATGGTGAAATTTTATTTTTTGGCGCGGAGCTTTTCTTGCACTCATCAAAAAGTTCCCCAAAAGAAGAGTGCCTCGCATCCATGGCTGAATTGGTAAAAAGTGAACAATTCCCCATGTCCGGTGACCTTTTGCCTTTGCAAGAATGGGCATTGAAGGCTGTGGCAGATTTGCATTCCTCTCCACGTGATTTTGAAGTCTGTTTTAAAGCATGCTTTACTTTTTAAAAATAGCGTTGAAGAAATCCCATTGTTTTCGGAATTCGGTTTCGCAGAAAGAACAGGCCGGGCACGTGATAAGCAGGTGGAGGCCACCGAGTCCAGATGCAAAGCGCTTCTGCAGCTGCATCACTTTGCTTGTTCCGCAGCGCAGAGCAAGCCAATGGAATTGAAATTTATCGGTCTTCCAATTTGCGGTTGTTGCCATGAGTAACAACATCAACAGAGGGCTCTTGTTTACTCTCAGCCTCGGCCTCGGCCTCAGCCTGATCGTCTGCCATCCGAAGCTTCCTGCAACAACTCTCCTGTTTTCTGCTTTCTTAATTGCTTTTTGAACTTCAACTTCGAAATTACATTATAGAAAAGAGACTTGCTGTTTCCGTGGCCGATTGACGCTTAAAGTCGTTAATTTTTCGGAACTGCGCTGCACTTCCTGAATTGGCAAGCATACAGACAATGACGTCCTTGGAATGAACTTGAATAATTGAGAACGTTTGCTGGAAGGGTAGAAAATGGACGGAAAATGGAATGCAGAACGCGGAAGCGGGCATGAGGGCAAATGAGCTAACAGAGATTTCTGATTGAGTGGACGCAGCATAATTCCACTCTCGTACTACATACCTACAACACAGAGTCACCCCTGCAACAATAACTATGATATGTCAACATAACAGCTCAAACAATATCTGTCCCGTTAAAAATACCAAAGAAAAGCTGGGCACACTCTGTGCCGCATGCTGGCGCCAAAGGGGGACATAATTGCACATAAGAGAACACAGCTGTTTTCTGAAAATCTTTCCCCGCAGTCATGCAATTGTGTCCCCCCTTTTTAATGACATAACCCAAAAAAGTTTTAAATTTCACTCCAGAGAGCTTCTTCTCTTGGCATGTTTGGCACTGGGGTGAGGGCACTTTCAGTTAGATTCCGCTTTCCCACTGATAAACTCACCTGATATGGACACTATACAACGCAGAAATGTATGGGTGCCCCTGAAAATGTATACCTATCGGTCCTCGTGCAGAAACTTCGAGAATGTACTTCAGAACCTTCAAGGCGTTGGAAAGCATAACCTAGAAACTTTCACTAATTCCGTCATCCATCAGAAAGACCTAACGCGCGCTTTTAGGAAGTGATACCGGTCCGGACAAATCCTGAATTCAATGTCAAGGAGATTTACGCTTTTCAAAAGTGGGTTCTAACGCTTTTCACCCCTTTTAGCGCCTGATCTTTTCTATCTGAATGAGGGTACACGCACTCAGGTTATTTATTGCCAGTGTATACCTATCGAGGTGAGAAATGGAGGCAAAAGGGATTTCGCAAAAAGGTAGAGTGGTTTCTGAGTGATGTGCATGGATTCTGGTGTTTCCTTTTGCAAAAGGTACAGGGTGAAGGCATCTTGGCAGCACAGTGTTGGGAAATGAATAATAGCTTTTCCTCTGTTTGCCGATGAGAAGATTGGTCGCATGAGCAAAGATAACAGAAATGTGCAGCAGATGATCCTCTTTTCAGAATGGGTTTAAAGCCATTTTTGTGCTGATAAATGAATGATTGGTTGGGTATAAACCACTGGCGAAAACAGGATGGCTTAGATGCGCAATGAAAGAAAATAATCATTCCACACTAAATTTATCTTTGCTTTTGCGACCCATCTTCTAATTTTCAGACGGAGGTTCTATTCGTTTCCTATTCAAACCGCAAAAATGCGACAAACAGACAAATTTTAGACAAAAATCGACCTTTTGTTGGAGAGGAACGCAACGATGTTATCCGTCATAAAACATCTAATGACAGATAAACATGTCGAAATCATGTCAAAATCGGATGCATGTGTGTTTTCGAGACGATGGCAGGCCGATCCGAGGACACAGGCAACATATGCTCTCCCAGCGTGCATCAGGCACCTGTTCCTGTTGTCGTCTTAAGACGTCACATTTCTCTCAAACCTCTCCAAATACCAGAGAACGATTACTGCGTTCCCTTTTCAGAAAAGGGTTACCCATTATTGAACACAAATCACACCCGGTCGATGTTTCTGGTGTGTTGATGGGAGGTTTTTTATTATTATTATTTATTATTTTATTATCCAGTCAATTGTTAAGACACGTCAAACAGTGAAACGTACAAACAATAATAACTAAAAACAAACGCCTCAGGGTCATAAGTCGTGTTAAAAAGTCAACCATGAGGGCAGAATGAAATGAAATTGGCACAAATGAGTTAAAGTGAGTAAAAATTGGCTCGGTGTTCACATTTTGGTGGACTTCTGAAAGTCTATGGTACAAATTGGTGGCCAAGAGCATTCCAGTCCCTCGCAGTTCTGGGAAAAAAACTGTTAAAATATGGGTTGAACCGTATGATGGGCGTTTTGAGGTTCTGCCAGAGATTCGCAAACAGGGCAGGACAAGTGGTCGAGAGGAAAAAGTTTGGCAACATTATTGTGGGTGCGGACTTTCATATTGGGAGATCTGATGATAAAAACCTGTGTTTAGCACCCTGTTGGTAGATTTAGAAGATGTTATATCCGCTATCTAACGTCCTGGAACTCATTCGCCCCGCAGAACCAACACCATATTTCTGCAAACTTTTGCAAACAGATTCAACTCGAATTTCCCCCCGTCTCGCGTCTCGCGTCCTTCACGCGAGACGCGAGACGACGTCTGCTGCGTCAAATTATGAAAAGTTAAGGCCGACATATTTCTTAATCTGACCTTTCCCTAGATTTTCTAGGCAACAATTTTGCACGATTTTCCGCGCCATGGAACCTAAATGTTTCATGCAGACAGCCCAAAGTTATTCTACACTGTTACGAAAACATCACTGTTGCGAAAACTATTGCATAAGGTCAGGTTAACCGCGAAGAAGCGCGTTCAAATCAGAGACGGCAAAAGGACAAACAGTTTCCTGTTCTCCCCATGTATTCTTGCGTGATACAGTTGGAGTGCTGCCATCTCTCGGGGAACTTCAGTAACTCTGGCCATTGAATTCATACCGCGCCTGGGATGCGAACTCGCGACAACTTTTAGCCTTCACATCATGAGTTCAACTGAGCAATCCAAGCAATCAGAAAATTTCTGCCTTATTGCTCCGTCTGAGAGGAGTTCGCACTGTCATGTGTTGCCATCTCTTGGGGATCTTTAGCGGTCGCATGTAGGTCACCCTGATTTCACCAATCTGGGCTTCCTTTAGTTCAATTTCTCAGGTTCAAATTCATCTGGCCATGAGCTTTATACTCTGAAAGCACTCTAGGCCTTGTACATTTCATTTCAAAGTTTGGATATGCCGTGGGTGACGCTTGCTGTCTCTCTGCTGGGGGTCGTCTGGCAACCAATGTTCGCAATTGATGGCTTTGGTTCGGCAGCTGTGATCGGACGCCTTTCCACTGAGGCGCAAAAGAAGAAACTTTCTGCTGAGAAAAGGTTATGATGACACAGGATCGTGTTTAGGATGCAGGCAGAATTGCTAACAAAAGCAGGTTTGACAAATATCTATACCTGCAAACAAAATTGGTTTGAGTATTTGCCTTCAAAATGTCGTTAGTCGTCAAACGTCGTTAGTCGTCAAACGTTGTTGGTAGTCAAACGTTGTTGGTCGTCAAACGTTGTTGGTCGTCCAACGTAGTTGGTCGTCAAACGTCGTTGGTCGTCCAACGTAGTTGGTCGTCAAACGTCGTTGGTCGTCAAATCGTCAAACGTCGTTGGTCGTCAAACGTTGTTAGTCGTCAAACGTTGTTGATCATCAAACGTTGTTGGTCTTTAAACGTTGTTGGTCGTCCAACGTCGTTGGTCGTCAAACGTCCTTGGTCGTCAAATCGTCAAACGTCGTTGGTCTTCAAACTTCGTTGGTCGTCAAACGTCGTTGATCCTCAAACGTCAATAGTCATCAAACGTCATTGGTCGTCAAACGTCGTTGGTCGTCTAAAGTCGTTGGTCGTCAAACGTCATTG
This sequence comes from Sinentomon sp. SZTP_YWyxl, assembly GCA_030068105.1. Lineage (NCBI taxonomy): Eukaryota > Metazoa > Arthropoda > Protura > Sinentomata > Sinentomidae > Sinentomon > Sinentomon sp. SZTP_YWyxl. The sequence continues at coordinate 33,516 of JASGXE010015070.1, forward strand.
GACGTAAAGCGTCGTTGGTCGTCAAACGTCGTCAGATTTGTCAAAGGCACGACAAGTCCCAGTTGTACCTGTAAACACCTGCTCCCAAAACCCAGCAGCCAGCAGTGACTCACTTTTCAAAACGAACCCCATATTTTCATCCAATAAGGGAAGTGCTTTTGCTATTTGGCCTCTTCGAGTATGTGAGTGCATTTTCTGCAATAAATCTCGTCATTTTTGCAGATCCCTGTTAATCATGTCTCCAAGGTCTAAGGGTTCTGCGCCCCCATCTAAAGTTAATCCCATTTTAGCACCGTACACGTAGTTTGGAAATTACTGCAAAGAAGGATTTCTTGCTGATCATGATGTCGGAATGTTTCCTTCTGTGGTTTCTGCTCCTTTTTAAACAGTGTATGAATCTGTTGTTCGCAGGACCGTCGGCGTCTGCGAAACTTTCTGTCTCGGAGTGCCAAAACATATCGTATTGCGGAGTTGGCAGTCGATTCCCAGGGTAGCACTATCGACGCTTCCTTGTTTGGGGTTGTTGGTATGTATCTGCACTGACGCTCAGATACGTATACACAGCTAGGTACAGGCACAGGAACAATAATGATTCCGAAAACAGAGTTTAATGGGCCCCTTTATCTTCAAGATTCATTTGCTTTCATGCTATGCGGGTTGCGAATTTTAAGAAGGATGAGACGATGTTTTGTCATGCTATGCGGGTTGCGAATTTTAAGAAGGATGAGACGATGTTTTGTCTCAATGTCAGCTGTAATTATTCAAAGAGGGAAATTATTGAGTCTTGCGTCTTCGCTGTGTATCTTTTCGCCTGGAGAATACGAGGTGTGGCGAATACCCGAAGATAGACCTAATTTTCCGAAACCTGACGCCGGTAGCCGTTCGTGAAGGCATAATTCGGCGTCGTTCAGAACGGATTAACGTGGTCTCAGACGTGTTGCTTGATGATCTATCTGTGCAAATGTCAATCACCGTGTTTGCCAACGTTTCCAAGAGACCTGCAAAAATCTGACAGCCCACTTATCTTTAACTCTGCTGTTTTAGGGAGTCATTGTTTCGGTGGCTGTACACAGTTACAACAAAAATAGCTTCGCTTCGCTCCTTTTGTATAATAGCATTATACTGCGCATCAGTTCCTTGGCATCAGCCTTGCACCGGAAATACTTCTTACCTTGCATTTTTTCTCGAAAAGCATCTCCTTTTCCCGTATTGGCTGTTGGCCAACCTCAGAGCTGAACGCTTTTTTTTCTTCGGTAAAATCCACTGATCACATAAAATATGAATTTGTTGTATCTTTTCAATAATTCGCAATGGTTTCCTAGGATACGCAAACTAATCTGGTAGTCTATAACAATGGTGTCTCTTTAGATGGCGTTTCGTATAGACCAGCATTATGATAACTCAATGAAAGTTTTTTTTTTCTGAAAGAGGTTTACGTCTGTAACATTTTTCCAAAAGACCAACAACAACTGGCCCTTCTCAGATGTATTCTGAAACGGTAGACATTGGTTAAATACTGGCCTACAGCTGCTTCGAAACTATTCACCTATTTCCCAGAAAAACGAACGGCTCGATTGTTTCGCCAAAACCAGGATTTGCCCGCCGATGCTTGGATCCCAAGAGGTTCCCATGAAAGAATCACCTTGCTTTGAGAATACCTACCGCATGGAGATTTCTCAAAAAAGAACTGTAAAAATGATCTCCTTACGATTTCACAAAGAGCTTGGAAACAATAACGCTTTCGATACAAGCAGTGGTGGATCCAGCTCTGCGAGTGGGGAGCCGAGGGGTGTTGCGAGTGGTATAGCCACTTTGCATGGGGCTCCGGAAGCGAAGCTTCAATCCAGTGCACTCTTGAAGGATTCCGCATGGCTTCAAATTCAATCACTCACTCTTGAAACGCACTTTGACGCCTGAGATTTCTTTTAGTGCATAAATACCTAACTTAACTTCTTTGAGTAAAAAGAAAGTAAAAAGTTTCGGAGGCAACAGTTAAATGTGAAAAACACATGTGTGAGTGGCACATTTTTTTTTCCAATCCACTTCCGCATGCGCGTCTCTGATTGGTTGTTGGGATTTCCAGCCAATTTCAACATCCAATTTTCAAAACCCCAAACTTAACCAAACCTAACCTAACCTAACCTGACCTAAACTAACCCTATTGCAACCCTAGAAAGAGTTGCGAAGCGGTGGCAAACATGCCAAATGGCAAAAAGCGGTGGCAATGCAAAAATCCCAAAATTGATGACGTCACAATTTGAGACGACGTGATTGGCTGTTGCGACCTCCTGGCCCGCGGAAGTGGATTGGGAAAAAAATTATGCGTGTGAGTGCATTAGTTCGCCGCTATTGATACAAGCAGCGGCGGACTAAGCTCCCCGAGTAGGGGGGCCGAGCTCCAGAGGGGTTGCAAGAGGTATAGCCCCTTTCCAGGGGTCTCCTGAATCGAAACTTCAATCCAGTACACTATTGAGGGTATTCCGCATGGGTTCAAACTCAGTCACTCTTGAAAACGCACTTTGACGCCTGAGATTTATCAGTGCATAAATACCTAACTTGCACTTTTCTGGAAAACATTCACGTATTTTTATCTTTCCGGCTGCTTCATTTCGGGCGTTTTCGTCTCATTTGCATCGTGTTATTTTTCAGGGCGTTCAAAATGCTGCGCAAAAATCATCGCATTTACCGTGGCTTGCAATCTCGAAATATTCTCTCTCTGTGATTAACTTGTTGAAATATCTGCATTTTCGTGACTGCATACATGCCAGAGTTATCTGCGAAAGCAGCAAATTTTTTGCGAAAATATTAGCTTTGCTCCGAATAAGAGCTCAATGGAAGAGCAGGGTATGTGGAAAAAAGGAAAAGGTTTGCCCTGCGAAGTGATTTTTTTAATCAAACTGTGCGAATGTTTAGATGTTTCTGATAAAGGTTACATTTTATTGGATCGAATGGATTTCCAGTCCATATAGTATTTTTATTCAGTTCTCCATGTACGCAGGCGCCATTTAGAATCAATGGCAGCGTGCACCGCAAAATATCATGATATTCGTGTAGGGAGTGAAGTTGCACGAAGTCCTGCTGAAATTAAGTGTCCCCTGTGTTAGCCATACCTTCAAACGTTTCTCCTCTGTGCTAGGACTTTTGGTTGAGTCTATAACGTTTTGCTGATGTCAAAAATGCCCGCACATCACTTTTGGCAGGTCGAGTGCCTCACTAACCCAAATTTTGAATGTGCTTTGATATTGGTATACCCATGCTGGTTTTATTGGACAACGCCCTGAGTTGAAACAGAGGGAAAGTTAGTGAAACGCGTTTGAATAATAAAACCCTCGATAGGCAGAGCTATATGAAAACGCATTGTGGAAGGTTGTATTCGTAGGTATCTGTGAAGAAAAGGCCGCGCCATGTGTCTCAGGCCATAACTAGGGCATTGTTCTTTTCGGGCGACAACTTCTAAAAATAGGATAACCATTCACTCGGAAAGGAACTTCGCCAACCCTCGCTCCCTCGCAGGCGACACTTGATATCTATTGACAAACTGTTTCCCGGTGAAAGACAACGTGTCTGCCGCTTCAAATCTGACCCGTTTCGACCTCAAAACCCAATAGGTTTTACCCCACCAGATGGATTTACAGCCGTTCTTTGAAGCTGAAGGCGGCCACGGGAAATTTTACGCCTTTCAGAAGCAAATATTTGTCGAAATTTGAGCCAAAATTTATCGGTTTATTGATGGAGTGGTTCTTCTATTCTGAGGATATAAACCAGAAAAACCCTTCGCTAGGTCTGCTCCCTTGAGAGTTCCTCAGTGTCGGGTTGATTGCAGTTCAGCCTTTTCCAGCTGCAGCGTCTATCAAACTATTGTTGCAAAGGAT